>RPFO01000065.1:9110127-9322627 GCA_009746045.1 Mesostigma viride
CCTCAGCCGACGTCCGCCAGTCTCGCCGCCCTGGGGAGAGGGGTCCCCCGCCTGCCGCTCGTAAACGGCTCCTGTAAGTACGTCGTGCCCCATCAAGTCACCAGCCCATTTTCGCTTTTTCCACGAAGCGCCCTTCAGAAACGGGTGATGTACGCCTGCCTCGTTGCATCAATGCCGTGGTAGATGCGGTTGTACTTCGCAGAATAATACTCGTGCTTCATGTATTCGCCTGGATTTTTTGGGTCCTCGAACACGTACTTCTGATCAGCTCGAGCCTGCAACGCGTTAATCAGCTTCTTGTACCCGTCTGGAATTTGGTAGTCGTACGTGCCGTACGTCTCTGCCGTCTTAAAACGTTGAATTATCATGCGGCGCTCGCTCGGAATGTATCCGTTCTCGTGTGGCTCGAGCTCGCTGATAGAACTGACGATGCGCATTTTGTCGTGGTCGTACCTGGTCGGTGGCAGTTTCTCGCCGGACAGGTAAATAAGACCCATCAAAGCGGCGTCAGACGTAGGGTCCTTTTTGTACTCGGCGGCGGCGATCCGCTGGAGCTGCTCGTACGTGTACCTCAGTGGCTTGCTCTCGGCCCTGTCGAATTTCCTGTCGAGATCGCCGACCTTCAGCTCATTGACTCGAGCAGCGTACGCGTCCGTCACGTCGCGTGGGAGCCTCTTCTCAGGTGGCATCATTCGATTCACCCCGTTTATCACTCCGAGCAAGTTCTTCTCGTTCTCCCTCCACGCATCCTCTTTCGAGTGTGCGAGCTTGCGTTTGGGTTCCGAGGTTTCGTGGACGACGCGCAGGACACGGGCGGTGTCTGCGAGGCAGTCGACTGATTCGTCCTGCGAGCACCCCATTTTGTCAAGGAGAACTCGCAGCCTGCCGATATACCCCTTCGCGGTTTTGCGCGTCGCCCCGCGCTCTCTCGAGGGCCTGCCAGGCTCGTGATGCTCTGGCCGGGAATCCGCTGCGGCGACGGCCTCGTTGAACGTCCAATATCGTCCATCAGTAGGTCGCGCAGGCGGTTCCTCGTGGTGCGGTGGCTCCGGCGAGGGTGGAGAGGTCGCCTGCAAGCCGATTTTTTCCGCGCACTCGGGGTTATTTGCGATCCATCGGTCACTGGGATTCCAGACGCCCTTCTTGACCTTGCTTTTCGCCGAGATGCAGTTCGTCTGGTCGCGGGCGATTGCTCGCCTCTTCGCCTGGGCCCGTCGCCATTGCTCGCGACGCTCCTCTACGGTCACCGTCATCTGATGACTGAACATGAGACAATTTTTTGGCTCGAGGCTTTTTATACCCTACGGGGTGGATCCTTGGGCGCCCTCGAGGCCGTTTCGGTTCGTGTCGTTTTTCCGTTTTGGAGGGTGAGCGCCCACGTGGACGCCTGCGATCGCCCACCAAGGCGAGGATGGCCAATCGGATTTCGGGGCTCATGTCGTGACAGGTGGACGGAATCGTGTCGTGGTGGCCTGCTTCTTGAAGGATCCTGACGACACGTTCTAGAGTTTTCTGCCCCAGTCGAGAACCCGAACAATATCGGAGGAGTGCTTGGGTGTCCAACACGTACTCCTTCTCGGCGCCTGCGTATCGTTTGGTGGACGGAATATCCATAGTATATCATGTTCAGAGAAAATTATTTTATCGAGAGAAATGTATTGAAGTTTCGACGAAACATTTTTTTCGGGTCGCGCTGGTCGAAGTCGACAGCAAAGAAGTCGTGAGGATCGTCCTTGACGGCGTGGTCCCATAGCGCGAGAAACTCGTCCGGCGCCACAGCCCCGCGCTCTCTTCCGCGATCTGTCGCGCGGCTCGATGGTCCTTCGTTCTGAACAGCGCAAGAAACGATATATTCGCTCGCACTGCTCGTGGTACGCCACCGCTCGTGTACGCCTGTGTCAGGAAAATCATGCTCGTGAGGAAGTGTCTGTGTTTGAACGCGAAAGCCGCAACAGCGTTTTTGCTAGAGCTCTGATAGAGGGCACTGCCTTGCATGTCGTCTATCAGAATGAGCGACGAAGGAGGACCGTGCTCGAACCTTGTCGCAGGTTTATCCCAGTTCATTGCATCAAGGCGTAGGTACATGGAGAGGTCCATGAGTTCTGCGTTTTTATTCCCATCCACGTATTCGCGTTTGAACGTTTCCCAGACCTTGAGATCGTCCTTGTACCTCTCGTATTCGTGGAGGTCAGACTTGATATGATCTATCATCCCATCGAATGCCAGGTTAGAGTAGACTTCCATCGTCATAGCTGGTTCCGGGAGCTCCTTGTATTTTGGCTCCGTGTGGGCACTCCCTGAAATGAGGTACAGCTTGTCGAATGAGTTGTTAGCAAAGTAAGCCTTCGCCATGTTGACTGCCGATGTAGTTTTCCCAGACCGTCGAGCTCCGCAGAAGTTTGCGATGAAATGAAGACTCGGCATATTCGGTGGAGCAGGACGCTGTGGGGCGTATCGTTGCTTGATGTCTTTGTTCTCGAGTGAATGAATTCGTCGCTCTTCGATGATAGCCATTATCATTCTGAAGACATTTTAATCGTCCAGACTAGCAAGGAGAGACGCGCGGATGGCGGCCATGCGCATCTCGTATGGCGTCATCGCGGCAGGTGGCGGTGGTGGAGGTGGGAGCTGCCGGGTCTTGATCGGGGATGGCGGAGAGTCCGGCTCTGTCTCCTTGGGCTTTCGACCCCGTCTTGGTTTTGGCGTGTCGGCGGGGGTTGAGGCGACAGAATCTTCAGCGAGAAGGCGTTCAATGCGCGATTTGTTACGGGCTTCTTGCAGCTCCAGTTCGACTAGCCTTTGCCGCTGAATCTCCAATTCCTTTGCAAGGACCTTACGTTTCGTTATCTCTGCCTCCTTTTCCTCGTTTCGTCTCTTCTCCCTCTCGGCTTTTGCGCGTTGCTGGTAAACTCTCATTTTGTCGCGAAGGGCTTTTTTCTGTTCATCATTCAGCGGTTGTCCCTTTCGAATTGTCTTGACCAGGTCAACCTGCTCTTCCCGCGTCTCGGCGAAGGTTTCGTCTTGGTAGCTCGTTGGGGTCTCTGAAGCCTCAGAGGCCATGTTTATATTCTAGGCAGATAATAAATGGTAGTGATTTCGACTCTCAACCGGCCCATAAACCTCGCAACCGGCTTGACGGTCGACCAAGAAACAGACGCGCGAATCGCAAGCGTTGAACAGGACATTGTAGCGTTGCAATTATCCCAGGTTCATCCATTTGACTTGCATACGATTGTTGATGGCGTGCGGGTGTGTTACCCAAGTGAGCCAACAAGTTTGCGTTTAGGCGATGATTACGACGAGGAGACGGCCGCGGACCCTATCGAGTCATTTTTTAAGCTGGTAGTGGATGGGAAATCGTGGTTTAAAGACCAAGCCATATTCGAAAACATGTACGTAAAAAGCAGCTTCATAGACATCGAGACACCGAGCAATGGGGTCATGTCATTCCATTTTGACGCTGATACGCTCCAAGACCCAGGCCATCGAATACCGACCCGCACACAGCTAGACTTTCTGTTCGACAACTTGGGTATCGGCTATACTACTCTGACAAATCCAAACGCGCCATTTGTCATGCATTATGAAGATGGAACGACGGCTTCTCATGACAATGCCTTTAGCGTCATCAATGACCAAGACGTGCGTGTTGAGTTGCCATATATCGTCAACAGCGGAGAAGTAAGCGGAATTTGCGATTTTGTCGCGAGAGACTACCAGTCCTCATTTTATGCAGCGGGGAACAACTTGGTTAACCCAGATGTCGGATACCCGTATTTCAAGGACCTGTATTTTGGATATGGCGGGACGCGATTTTCGGGTAGCCCTTTGCTAGTCGAGCAAATCTCGTTTTCCACCATGAGAGACCACAACCGCCCTGCCGCGCTAACCGGGCGTTCTTTCACAATAACCCGATCCTATGCAAAACTCTCTAGCTGGAGAATTGGCAGGATCGATGAATTGAACGCTGTCACTTGGCTAGTAGTCACCTACCCTTTTCAGACGTATGAATGCATCCCAGGGCTTTCGATAGTACAAGGCATCAAAGATTGCGTCCCTAGCGCCTACCTGAGAAAACTCCCTTTGCGATGGTACATCAACAACGTTCGACTCACGGAGGCCTCTCCGACGATTGGCGGGTTCACGCTATCTGTGAACGGAGGACTGCGTGGTGAGGATGCTCTAGTTACCAACTTGACAAGTACCGACACGGGAAAATGGCTGAGTTACGAGCTAGACCTCTTCGATGACTCTACCATTACCTCGTTTACGACTAGGAAGGCGGGGGTCATGGTAGGTGTCTCGAAACTTTCTACAACCTCTAGTGGGATACGATCAAAGAGCAAGTTTGTATCATACGCGAATCCAATGAGGATAGCAATTACAGCACTGGCGGACCCTGTCGTTGGGTGGGGGATGAACCTCGAAAACCCAGTCAGTTTCAACTTGCATATAGAGGGGGGTGTCAAGGCAACCTTGTCAGGGATTAACTATTTCACGTACACACCAACCGACCACGAAAGCGCTAATACGGACATTTATTACAGCTTCACATGCCCAAGAGACTACCCCAACCTCTCTGGGGAGAACGCGACAGTAGAAGGGACTCATGACACCCTTCGCAGTTTAGACGTCCTTTCTCGTAATATCTTCACGACTTCTCAGGCAGAGTCATCGAAGTACTACTTTGAACCGAATGACCCCACGAGCTTTTATTTGATAAAAACAGCCACGCCGGCTCCATCAAAGTGTGTCGTTTTTGCAAACGAGTTAATAGACGGTCCGTTCTGCATGTGTTTTCGCATGTATCTTGGAAGCAATGACGCTTTTGTGTCATTTGCTGAGAACACGATGAGTTTATCTGGAAAGTATCATCCGGCCGTTACGGACGGACACTCAAATTGGAGAAACGCTCAAACGACCCATTGGGCCATGCTTGGGGTCAACCTTCACCACTCCGACTATGCTCTCGACCTGTATGACAACCTCAAGGCAAGAGTGCGATACACACTCAATAGCTCGTGGAGGCAGCAGTTGAGTTACTGGGTTGCGTTTCGACGACGGTCTGACGGAATAGTCGAGAGGTATATAGCCAAGACACTCCCAACTAGGATGAGTCAGATGACAAAAATCTCAAACAGCGCCGGGATTTTCACATCCACGCCAACAGATATCATTGATCCATACGTGCCAATGCCCCTACGGCCAGTTATGCACCTGTCAGGAGAATACCACGCCATTGAAATAGCGAACATCGAAGACGATCTCACGGCTGTTGAGCTAGATTCCATCTTCACGAATAACCCCTCCGGGACCTGTACAAAGGGAGGAGATGTGATCCAACTACGACACCGGGGCACCGCGGGGCAGAACTGTTCCATCTTCGGCAAGTATTCCGTAACAAAGCCAGTGCCTGGAGCTACCAATCTATGGTTCAAGGAGCTCACATTGACGGATGAAAGCATGATTCACACAGTGGTCAAGTGCCCAACAACGTCTTATGAGGCGCAACTCGTGACGTACCCTGTCCAACTCTATGGAGTACTTCCAGCCCGTCAAGCCATTAAGAAGTTCAGCGTTGTCATGGGGTTCGACCCGACAAAAGTGAGCAATGTTGCCGGGCAGGTTACATGTGTCTTTGGAGCGGAGTGGGCAGGGGGTACAAATGTCTTCACCCCAGGGACAAACACGGTAACCATCACGTCCACCCTCGCAAACACGTTTGTACCAGTCGTTGGTGGGCTCACTCACCTTGCAACGGTCACATTTGCCACTGTGCTCAGTCCCACCCTTTCTGGACCCGGTGCTATTGTCCTCGATACGAGCGTGTGTGGGTATTATGACAACGCATTGGTGCTAATAGGCACAACTCATGGGTTAGACGTCGCCCAGTTCACTGACATCAACGAGACGCGGAGGATATCCCACACCATCCCCGGTCTGCGGCCTCCTGTGTACGACTACTTCATCCCTCAGCTATGGCACGGTACCCCCACGGCCACGCTGTCATTCCACGACCCAGCCAACCAAAGCGAGCTCACTTTGCCAACGTCCTTGGAGCACGTGTACCTTCGCGTCAATTTCACGGGTGCCTTACCAACCATCCTCGACCTCTCTAACCCTTATCGAATGAAGGCAAAAGCAGTGGGACCGGCTCCCATTTCTGATATTCGCGCCTTATTGGTCCGTCGTCCCGGGTACACAGAAGATGATGGCAAGTTCCAAATCCTGCTACATTTAAACCGGATCCCACCAACAGGCTACTCTGCCCCTATCACCCTATCCAACACTTTTGCAAATCCCGAGCTGGGACCGCCGCAACGGCTGTGTCGAAGACGATCACGTGGACGAGCGCATAAAAATCTCTCGCATAAGTAAACATGCCACCAAGGAAAACGAAACGCGGCCGACGCTCAGGACGAAAACGCGCGCCTACCACTACGACGTCCACAAGAGTCTCCTCTAGGTCCTCCAATTCCGTCAAGAACACGATCGTAATCAACTCGCGACCACACAGAGCTCCCGCTGCCAAGGGGAAAGTAGCGGAAGCTCGCGGGTTCAGAGACGCGATTCTGTTGGCGGCCCTGTCCAACGTCGCGCAACCGGTTCGCGTCCCGATGATGCCAATCGACAACTCATTAGGAGGTGGCGTAAGCGTCGCCACACCAGCAACCGCGGCTGGCGGCGCGACGACGGCAGCTGCTACAACATCCGATGAGCCGGTTGTAGTGGCGCCACCGGCAGCTCCCGCTAGAGCAACAGGTCTCAGGGTCGGTAGAAGGTTGAAGATATACCGAGGTGGTGCGAGTGGGAGGAAGGAGACGGCGGAAATGGGAACGGATCCCATGTTTGTCTTCGGTGAGACCGCGGTGCCTAGAGAGCCAGCGCCACCTTTGACATCAGATACCGGAACCGGACCTGCCCGGTTTCCGTGCACCGAGCCTGGATGCACGAGGGACTTTAAAAGCCAAGGCGGAAGGACGACTCATATCAACAGAATTCATAAAAGGCCCCAAGGCAGGACGGTGGGCGGTGAGCCAGTGGTAGTTGGCTCGGGTGGAAGAGAGAGGATGAGAGCAGCCAGGTTAGCTGCCTTGGGAATGGCTACGGGTATCCGTGCCTAAAAAATATCTGTGTGTGATAATATTACGCAATGGATCCAATTTTCACAGAGTCTGACCTGATCGAGATTTCTCAGTGGATGGTACTGTACCCTAGCATGCCACGAGAGTTCATCGAGGCCGCGTTTTTGTATTGTAGAAAGAAACCTATGACTGGGAAAGGAAAGCGCGCTCTCAAACGCGCTTTCAAGGACGCAAAAGAGGGCGAAGTGGTAGTTCTGAATAGACCCGAAATCAAATCGGAGTTGATGGTAGAGAGCTAAGCGTATGAAAGACCATGTTCAAGAGACGATCCTTTTGACCCTTAGAACTGCTGACAGGGCGAGGGGTGACTTGGCTGCTCCCACGTGGGACATCCCCATGGGCCTTTTGGACGACTTCCACGACGTGGGTCTCGAGTTACTCTCAGTCCCATACGAGCAAGCGCACATCACTTCGAGAAATAACAAGTTCCTTTTCACCACACAAGTAACATCAGACACCCATGAGATATTTCTCCCCCACGGCTCATACACGTGTTTGGAGAACAGGGCCAACATTGAGAACGCACTACGAGTGCACGACCCTGGGATGACGGTGACATACGATCGCGCGAAGAGCAAGTACACTTTTTCATCTCCCAATGCGTTTTCCATCCAGGTCTCTGAATACGCAGGAAGGGTACTCGGCCTTCTCCCACTAGCATACCAATCCACGACGTCTCTCACTTCGAACAGACCTGCCACAAACGGTCGGTTGAGCTCCGTGTTCGTGTACACCGACCTAGTCCGCGGGAATGTGGTATCTTCCCCCCAGGGCGCCCAGTATGGCGGGCTCCTTGCCGTCCTGCCAGTGATGTCGCAGTACCTGGAGCCCATAGTGTGGATGTCGTACCAGCCTCTGTGGCAGCATTTGAGAGAGTCGCCAACTTCCATCTCGTTGCGGTTGTTGGACGAGGATGACCAGCCGATAGACGTGTACACCGACTGGGTTGCTCAGCTAGCCTTCCGCATCTCGCCGCAGAAAGTGATCGGCTCAGAGGCCCGCAAGATATCGCGGGTCTTGAAGTACGTCGCGCTCAAGGACCCAGACGACAAATTTTCTCAGCCTATACCATATCAAAGTTGAAATGTTTGATCGAGTCTTCGGAAAGGTCGCCTCTGTCGTTCGTAAAGTCGGCCATGCTGCGGGGGATGCTATTCGAAAGGTCGGCCATGGCGCGCGCACGGCACAGGCTTTGTTGAAAACCGCGGACGCTGTATTTGGAGGGGTGCCAGGAGAAATCGTGAGGAACACGCCGGTGCTCAGCAACATCGCGGGGTTCGCGGACGCTGGGTTGAAGGCACTCTCGAGCTTTGACAAGAGGGTCGAGGCTCACCGACAAAACAACCCATTACTAGGAGAGATCTTACGGTAAAATAATCTAAGCACATGGGTATACATCGATGGATCGCGCTATCCCCCGCAGCATGCAACACGTCATCAAGTCCCTCGGGCAGCACACGACCCAGAGGGTTCAGCTCTCCACGACCTCTGCGGCCACGGACGTGCGTCACGGGTCGACCATCAGCGTGCGCTTGCCGACGTCCGGGTTCTGCGACTTGCACACCCTCTGTATGAACTTCAAGGGGTGGACCAATACTACCGCTGGCTTTGCCGGTTTCCCGCCATTCACATCGGCTCTAGTCAAGCGTCTTGAGGTCTTGGTTGGAGGACAGCAAGTGGACAACATCAACGACTACAACCAGTTGTACTACACCCTCCTTGCGACTCACGGAGGGTCTGATTATGTCCAAACCCAAAGGGCAGCTGGCTGGGCTGACAATGTTGTAACCGCTCCTACGGCGAATATCGCGGAAGCCAACGCTAAACCAGGGTGCATTGATCACTTTATCGGTTTCTTGTCTGGCAATCCAAGGATCGTGGACATGTCTCTCATGCCACCAATCGAGGTCAGGCTGACACTGATGGATGCCGGTGTTCTCATCCCTAGTGCAGCAGGGGCTGGCCTATCGTATACTCTCAAGGATATCTACTGGTCCATCGAAGTGTACCGATTTCAAGAAGATGTAATTGGGCAGGTCCTCTCTAGTCGACTTGCACAAGGTGGGACTATCCCATACACATGGAACACGTGGACTTCGACAAAGCAGTCCCTTGGAACTAGTAACGCGTACTCCATGAAGGCGTCTTTGTCATCTATGAGTGCCTCGAAGCTTTTGGCTGTCCAGGCTGCTTCTGCCACTGATACCGCGAACGCTGCTGGTAATACTATGTTCTACCATCTAAGCGATGCACTTACTTCATTCCAATTCGATATCAACGGGAACTATCAGACCCCTGCTTACTCTATGGGCCCTACCGAGGCATGGGTGAACCTTTTGTCCTGTTTTGGCGACCAGGGTAACATCGGAGCTCCTTCCGGCATTACCGTTACCGAGGCGAACTGGCCCACGCGACATTTCACCATGGCAGCACACCTTAACATGCCATCTGCAGGAGAAGGATGGCAGTCAGGTCTCGACTTGAGGGGCACGGCCAGCGTCGTCACTCTCCGCGTCTCCAAGACAGGTGGCACGGACCTCGTCTTGTACATCTTTGCCGAGTCCGAGTCGCGCATGGACATCGGCGCGGGTCGCCAGGCCGTCGTTCAGCTGTAAAAATCTCCCTCTCTAGTATACTGTGTCTTCGATGGATTATCTCAAAGACCCTAGGATAGTCGCAAACCCCTTAAATAGGCAGATACTGATCTTCGATACGCCAAACCTAGCAGATGATGGCAGGGCCTCACTTTTGCCAGCAAAACAAGGGCCGGTTCTGGTTGGGAAGTTTCAATATCCACTGCCACAAAACTCCAAAAAATAGTGTCAATGATATTGTAGATTAGTTCGATGTCGTTTGATTATAGCATTTGCCCACTACTCACGCGGAAGAGGCGTGCCAAGAATACTGTAACCCTCACGACTGGCAGCCCATCGCCTACTGCTGTTCCGGTGACCGTGACTGCCACATTTAACAGGCCTGTAACTGGTTTTGTGTTGGGCGACATCACCGTTACCAATGGGGCGGCCTCAAACCTCCTGGGAAGTGGAAACTCTTACACGTTCGACGTCACTCCAACTATGGCCAACTTCTCAACGACTGTAAACGTGGGTGCAAACACGGTGATAGACGCATCGTGGGGGAGTGGCAACGCGGCCTCCAATACGCTTTCATTCACGTACTCGTACGACCCCGCCGTCGACCCCGCGCTGTACGCGTGGTACGACCCGTCGGACGGCAGCACTCTGTTCAGCGACACCACGGGGACCGCCGTCCAGAGCACCGCGGGCGGCAACGTGTTGCGGATGAACGATAAGAAGAACCTGGCCTCGGGGTATCACGTAACGCAGTCCAATTCCGCGAAGACGCCCATTCTGGACACCACCGAGCTCAACGGGAAGACGTCCCTCCGCTTCATCAACCTCCGCTCGGGACTTCTGACCTCGTCATCTACATTCTGGGGATCTATCGGGACCAAGTCGTCCGTGGTGATAGTCGCCAAACAGCTGACGACCGCTACCTACCCTGATACCAACAACCCCGGGACCACGGACATTATCAGAGGATTCATGATAGGAAGCACGATGACGGCGAGAGCGAATCGACTCAGTTACCACTCCACAGGTCCCGTCGTAGCCGTGACACAGGGTCCTGGGACAACCCAGCTATATGTCGCGATGGCATCGAGACAAAATTTTTTTGACAACCAGCAGCACGTCCTCGCGCTTTCGGTGGACACGGTATTGAACACTTTCAGAACCAGATTCGACGGGCGTACCGCAGACGCGGATGCCGGGTCAAATCCCGAAACGTTCACCGGCAATCTCGCAATTGGTGGCGATACGACTAACGCAGTCCGCGCCTTTGATGGGTGGATCGGCGAGATCCTCATCTACAATACCGCCAAGACCTCCGCCGAGTTGGAGCTGATCCGCGGGTACCTCGTGGCCAAGTGGGGCACTCCTGCAACACCGCCCCCATAGACATAGGATGCAAGACAAGAACTAAATATCTCTTCTATATATCACAATAAAGCATGGAGTATCCCACTTTTTATCAGATTTTACTAGACAGCAACAAGGCACTCTCCTTTGACGCCACAACGAGACGGGCAGAATTTGTTATCAAGCCAGACCCAAGAGCCCCCATCATCGACGAGGACTGGCGAGGAGGTGGGCATGCAGCCTATCTAGTTAACATCCAGGGAGCAGCGGGGAAGAGTATACTTGGCGTGACCTCGCCTAACTTTCGAGGGGCCGAGAACAATTTGGATGAGCACGCAGTGCTTTTTTCAGAATTCTGCTCTGGTGGGGCTGTAGCTACGACTTACACATGCGTCAACGATCACAATTATATGAACCTGACTGATCCATATCTGTTTCGGAATGGTGGTCGTTTATCTTTAAGCCTCGTGCACCTCGATAGGGCTGCTGGTGATGATTCTTACACGGTCCCAACGGCTGTGGCGAAATTCGTTGTAATTTTGCGTTTCGAGAAAGTCCGAGGGCTAGAGAAAAAAAAATGCTCCTGCCATGGCAAGTAATTTCTGTGCATCATATATGGGTGGTTGCTTCGGAAAATTCACTCTCGTGGACACTCTAGAATCTTCGTTCAGGCGCTTGACAAGTGACCCAGTTGATTACTCGCACGCTTACGAGTCTTTTTACCTAAATTCACGTCCCAGAACTCGCCACGTGGTAGAGGCCACCTTAGACTTGCATCGCTCCGAAATTTAGCCAAGTTCGACACTTGTACAAGTCCAGCCACCTTCGCGTCCTGTCCAGGCCGTGCCAGCAGACGTAACGGACCTTGGCACATTGTGCACAAATAGGCAAAATCACGTGCAAGTCACGCATCTCACGTTGCCAAGCTCTCTGCCGGTAGCCATGGCTTCCCGAAACGCAGGGCCTTGCGAGAAAGCGCTGGCAATGCTTGGAAAAATCCTCGATGGTCTCGAGGACGGCCAGACAAAGATATCTGACCAGCTCGCACACCTGACGCACAAGGTCTCCCTTCTTTCCGGAAACGAAGGTGCTGTTGGAGGCACCGGACCTACCTGCGAGGTCTTCAAGATTCACGACGCCGGATATGACGATGTCGACCGCAAGACGCCAAAAATTTGCGTCGAGTGGGTCTACGAGAAGAATGCGGCAAAGCCGAGGAAGGTCGAGGACCGCTGCGAGTGGATTCGCCTCGACCAAGCCGACGGGTGCGTTAAGATGGTTGACGAATTCCTCAATGGCTTCTCCAAGTCCAAGCGCCAGCCAGGCATTTCCCCCATTGCGCTCTACAGGGCATGGGAGGAGGTAAAGAAGGGTTTCGAGGACGCAAAGACCGCCACTTCCAATGGCAGGAAGAGGAGCCGCGAGGGAGCGTCAAGCTCCCACGGCCATGGCGACAAGAAGAACTCCGCCTCGTACGTGAAGAGCCTGACTGGACACTCCAAGGACAAGGAGTAGATTGTCGTCTTGTTGACGACGGCAACGAGCTTGCCATTTTCGCTCTTGTCGAGCTGATAACGAATGTAAACGTGTTATATTTTTTAATGAATTCGTTTATGCAGTATAAAGCGCGTCAATATATGCTGAAAACAATTTTCATTTCGTCTCGAATTGCAGTTCTAACTTCGAGTTATGCATCGACGCAGGTCGTATGGGATTCTTGCATAGGTCGTCTGAGTTTTCAGATTAATAAACCCTAACACTCTGCACACCCCGCCGCGCGGCCCTCGCCTGGTCCGCCAACTCCCACGCACTGCTCGACCCTCCAGCACCTTACTAAATTTACTAAGCTAACTACAGGTTTTGGGTTTTGTCTGCGGGAAATTATGCAAGCCTGTGCATGCACTCTCACTCACATCGAATAAAACCTCCATTTCCAACTGAAAATATCAATTTAGTAGTAAATATAGTTTACCACGAGAAAACACAGCAAGCCCTCACAACCGAGGCCCACCACCACCTGGCAGTCCGCCACTGCTTGGCAGTCCGCGCCCCTCCGCTGCACCCCCGCTGGCCGGCCCCCATGGCCTTTTCCGTGGGAGATGGATTTATTGGTCATTTTGCCGTGGGAAACTACGTTTTCATGACCATTTGTCGTGGGAGACTATATTTACTAAGTTTTTTGGGGGTTCTTTTTTTGGGAAATTCAGGTGTTTTTTGGTGGTGCACACCTGAATTAATTTCCTAGGAATAAAACCCAAAACCCATAGTAAACTTAGTAAACATAGTCTCCCACGGGAAATGACTTAGTCCCATATCCCACACGCCTCACCCTCTTATGGCATGGTGGGACTGGATGTCACACCCTTGACCTCATGGCAGGTGGCTTGAATTTCCTAGAAAAAAAACCCAAAACCCATAGTAAACTTAGTAAATTTAGTCACCCTGGGATGCCAGCATAAGAGTCTACCACCATGGTCACTATAAGGTCACTATAGCTACCCTGTACCACACAGCACCTGTAGCACCTTGACCTCATGGCAGCTGGCTTGAATTTCCTAGAAAAAAAACCCAAAACCCATAGTAAACTTAGTAAATTTAGTCACCCTGGGATGCCAGCATAAGAGTCTACCACCATGGTCACTATAAGGTCACTATAGCTACCCTGTACCACACAGCACCTGTAGCACCTTGACCTCATGGCAGCTGGCTTGAATTTCCTAGAAAAAAAACCAAAAACCCATAGTAAACTTAGTAAATTTAGTCACCCTGGGATGCCAGCATAAGAGTCTACCACCATGGTCACTATAAGGTCACTATAGCTACCCTGTACCACACAGCACCTGTAGCACCTTGACCTCATGGCAGCTGGCTTGAATTTCCTAGAAAAAAAACCAAAAACCCATAGTAAACTTAGTAAATTTAGTCACAGTGGGAGGGTGATAGCCAGGGTGGGGGGATGCCGTGGGTGTCTGGAGACGGTGTTAGGGTTTAGGGTTTAGGGTTTAGGGTTTAGGGTTTAGGGTTTAGGGTTTAGGGTTTAGGGTTTAGGGTTTAGGGTGATACCCCACCCCAGGCCGCGGTCACTATAGGGTCACTATAGGGGTGGCAGATGCCAGCATAAGGCTGGTGCCATTCTGTGAGCCGCGATGACGGAATGATGACGGAATGATGATGGAAGCTACTTAATTAATTAATTAACTGCCGAGCAGCTTGAAGCGGCCTGAAGTAGGGTAGTTGACCTCGGTGTCGTCTAAGAGGCGGACTGTGGGTGGGGTCCCTGCCATGCTGAGGGCCAGGGCCTCTGTTTTGGGGCTGATTTCTACACCAACCGCCCGAGCCTCGAGCGCCAGGCAGTCCAGCCAAAGTTGGGCAGACTCCTGCTTCTCGATGAGCGTGATTAATTAATTAATTAATTAATTAATTAATTAATTAATTAATTAATTAATTAATTAATAAGCACGTGACTGCGTCACGTGGGTGCCAATACAGAGTAAAGGAACCTTCAACCCTATATACACAGCGAGAAGGAGGCCGGAGGGCGCCCTAGCTTCTCTCACTGCCGCAGGTGGGCAGGCCACAGAGCGCTCTCTCCACGGCATGGTGCATCATGCCGGGGCGCAACACTGTGGGTGCAATACAACCAGTGCAATACCATAGGTAGGCTGACGCATAGCTTATGCTACAAATGTGAGGTGGGCTCAAGACGTCGGCTAATTAAGGCGCAAGCTGATGACCACAAGGTGCCATAGCTAATTGATCGAAGGTACTATAACGCTGTGCGCTAATATCGTATCAAGTGCTGTGATGCCTAAGCTATCCCATAATAGATTGCCCCCAGCGGCTCGACAACTAGCTTGAGTGCTCTATCCCGGGAAAGCCCGGGGGGGCTTCCACGGTTTCTTGTTGAAATAAAGGTCCCCGCCCCGCCAGTACACTTGGGGCTTCTCGGGGTTGGTCTTGTGGCGGATGTAGTCGGGCCACTGATCGCGGCGTTGCTGCTGCTGGCCGGGCTGGCGTCAGGTCGTCGTCAAGCGACCAGGAGGTGTCCACCAGCTTCTTGCGGCGAGAGAGGAACCGAAATCGGGCTGTGATGTCGCTGAAGGTGAGGACCACTGGAGGGGGCCCAGCCTTGGCCCGTGGATGGGGCAGGCGGTAGGCGCCCTGCAGTGCCGCACCTGGCAGCTCAGTCCATGCACGCCAAGAGTTTTTTCTTCAGCTCGTCGAGAAGAGAGTCTGGGGTCTCCTCCGGCTGCATGTCGAAGCGCCTGAGGATCACCCGGCAGCGGCGACGGTCGCGGTCAGCGGCCTCGCGGCGCGTGTCTTCCAGCTCCTGGAGCTTGGTGGTGATGGCGGTCGTGGTATGTAGAGGATGCCTGGCTCTTAAGCAGGGGCCGCCCAGGACTCAGGCGCGAGTCGAGGGGTCATCGCTAGCCCTACCAGCAGGTTGGGCGGCGATGGTGGCCGTTCGCTCGGCGATCTCGGCGACCTGCGTGGCCAGGGTGTCTACCTTGGTAGCAACTGCCTCAAGTTTCACGGTGCCTTGGCCGAGTCGGCCTTCCACCTGGTTAAGGCGGGTGGTCACAGTGGCTGTGGCCTCAGAAACTTTTGTGGCAATGTGCTCTTGCGTAGCACTAAACGGTAGCAGTAAACTGGGGCTGGTGTGCGACTCTGGCTTCAACGTTGTTGACCTTGGCCGAGAGAGTGTTGAGTGGGCCGTCAGGCGCGTTCAGGGCGGCGAGCTGCTCAGCCATCGGCGCCAGCTGCTCCGCCACTGCAGCTCGGATGGAGTCCGTGCTGGGGGAGGTGCCGCTCTGCGGGGATGCTGCAGCTGCTGTGGCTGCCCGTCTGCGCTCATGCAGGAGGCTCCTGAGGCCAGCGTAGCCAATCTGGGTGATGTCCTGGGCGTCGCAGCGCAGGTAGCTGCACATGATGACTGCCTTCAAGTACGCCTCCGGTTCTTGAAGCAGCCATTCCCAGTCGGGCTTGGTGACCTTGTTGCCAGCTAGGGGTAGGCAGGAAAAGTTCGTCATGAGCTTGATGTCGTCGGCATAAATGAGGTCAGCTAGTAAATTCTGCTTGTTAGTTAGTCGGCCCCCCTTCCCCAAGCTCGTTCGTGATTGCTAGGCCAGGGGCACGGCCTGCAATGCTAGCAAAGCGAGCACGTGCCTGGCGCATAATTTATGGAATGGATGATGTAATTAAGCTATCTAGGTCCTAGCTACAGGGTTGTGGGCACCATGTACGGCCCGAATCGCTATGAATGCCATACGCGGTCACACGCGGAGCGGCCCCCCACAGACTTGGGGGTGGTCTCCTTCATCACTACTTGCCATCTATCCTTGCGTACCATCTGCCTCCATATTACAGACAAACCAGGAGGCTGCCCGGGTGTGAGCCCGTCACGTCTAGTGTAGCACATGTCCATGCTGAGTCTATATCACCAAAAGTCCACAGGCGGCGGCCCTGCAGCGCGCGGCCTGGGGCACGCCAGGTGAGGACATAACGCCCAGGCTGGGCGGGCTTGGTGCCAGCTAGTCTATCTGATTTGTCTACCTGATAGTGTGCGGGCCAGGTGCCCGGCTAGGCCCAGGCGCCTGTGCCTACTAAGAATGTGGGAAACATAGGGCAAATCAGCGTACAAATCCTCATTACTAATGTGCAATTACCAAAGGTGATGCTTTGCGCAGCATCTTGGTGACGTTGCCGTCGAGGCGTTGCTCCAGCTCCTGCGTTCGTGTCCAGGTCTCGGCGCCGTAGGTCAGGATCACCAGAATGACGACCTTGAAGAGGTCACGCTTGACGATCCGGGGTAGGGTGCGGTTGCTCGATCCACCAGCGGCGGTGGTCATGTGAGTTGCGCCCACGCCATGCTGATCCGTGTCGTCAGGTCGTCCTCGCAATCGGGAGGCCAACAGCCGAGCAGCAATTGAGGCGGCCTGAAGTATAGGGTAGTTGACCTCGGTGTCGTCTAAGAGGCGGACTGTTTTGGGGCTGATTTCTAGACCAAGGCGCCCGAGCCGTCGAGCGCCAGGCAGTCCAGCCGAAGTTGGGCAGACTCCGGCTTCTCGATCATTGAGCGTGATGTCGTCGGCATAAATGAGGTCAGCTAGTAAATTCTGCTTGTTGGTCGGCCCCCCTTCCCTAAGCTCGTTCGTGATCACTAGGCCAGCTAGGGCACGGCCTGCAATGCTAGCAAAGCGGGCACGTGCCCGGCGCATAACGTAATCCACTACAATAACAAACAGGTGTGGCGACAGCTAGGGCGCAACCCTGCCAGGCGTCGGTCTGAAGTGGACATGGCGGGGTAAAGCCGTGTTGAGTGCGCACCGAAGTGGTCGACCCCTCACACAGCATGCGGATGATGGTAATCAGGGGAGTGGGGACGCGCGAGAGCGAGCAAGGACAGGCAGGACAGCCCATAGAGCGGCCCAGAGGACAGAATCAAAAGCCTTGATGAAGTCGACGAAGATCAGGATGGCGGGAAACTCACCAGGTTGCAGGAGAGCGATTTCCTCGAAGAGGCGGCGCGCGGCCAGGTTGGCAAATACGTCGGTACGTCAAATACGCCGGCCTCCAAAATACGGGTATATACGTGGAGCCCGGCAGAATACGTCACTAGAATACGGCAGTGTTGGGCATGGTTATGAATGGGCTTTTCGGGTTTATGCCTTTAGGGCATAGTTATGCATGGATATATCACTCATGGCGAGGTGCAGAACACTGTCACTGACAAGTGACAACCTTTTGCACATTTAATGAGACGACCGACCAGCTATCATCATAAGCGGCTAAGTCAAAATGAGTCATGAATGCATATTTATTTTCATCATGCATGGTGCAACCATGTTACCAACATATGTTGGGTGCAACAACATGGGCGCTTGTTCCCTAGCATTGAAGGCCGTGGCCGCTCTCCGCCATTGTCATGGAGCTAAGGTGCTGCTGCTTCCTCGCCTTCAGCCGGGCCTTCTTGCCCCACAACTCCTGGATTTCTAACCTCCGTCTCAACCCAATCTTTGCGTCAGGGCCGAAGCATCTATGCCCTGCCCTGCGATGCCCGCAAAATGTGCGCGCATCTGGGACGTCGCACTAATGTGCTTACCATCGCCACTGGTAAAATTGTGGCCGCAAAGTGAGCAGCTAAACTTCAGCTGCGCAACCGTTTTCCCCGGAGCATCCTTCACCGGCCGTGACAGTTTTTTTTCGCTACAAATTTATGCTCTGGCCCTTTTTCTGACATGTGTGCGAAAACACGTTTGCCCTTAGCGCAAAATCCAATGGCACACCGCCTGTTACGTCCTGGCTCGACTCTATCCCAAACATCTCGCCTAACCTTACCTAAACTAGTGATGAGGCACCTACCTAGGAGTGAGGAGCTATATTGGCTATAAGACCTAGGACGCGACGACGCTGCTTCTCAATGCATTCCCTTATAATACGCCATATACCGAATAAAACCAGGGTACTACGAAGGAAACAATACTACACTGCCGTGACCCAAGCCTATATGTGTTAATTCATTTAACACACGCCGAGTGCACACACAAAGGGTAGAACGCGCATAAATGGTCACCAACGGTCCAACACGCTCGGGCCGACATGGCCCTCGCCTACAGATGCACGCTGGTCCACTACATCTACTGATGCACGCTGGTCCACTACATTCTACCACAGGATCAGGACCACTAGTAAAGTACGCGGCGCGGCGCCCAACGGCACCCAATGTACCACAGTACTGTTACGAGGACAATAATGTCCCGGTAGGAGCCTAAACGTAAACCTAGGGACAACCGAGGCAAAAGACCTAATTTACGTCCGTAACTACAACGAATTGTTACGCGACGTAACACCTCCCCCCCCACAAAGGTAGGGAGCCCTCTCCCTACGCACAGGGAGGAAAACAAGGGGTAGGAAACCTAATGCACCCAGCACACACTAACACAGTCAGCAGGCCATCCAAGATACAAGGCACCAATAGTTCACACGGTCTCCACCACCACGCCTGGAGGTGTAGGGTTAGCCAGCACCAAGCCTGGTGGTAGGTTCCCCTAACTGCCTGGAACAAAGTCCTTGCCGGGGGGAACGGCACTGGGCAGGACACACAGAGTAAACCCATCAGCACCAAGGACCAAGAACGACCAGTCAACTGGCCAGAACATGAGGGCGACTCTACATACCGGAGGGACAACACCCTCAGGTCGGGCCTAAGGCCCTCTATCTAATGGCCATCCGTCTGGTAGGTACCACGGGAGGCCAGCAGGACATCCAGGTAAGCCTGGTAGTGAGACACATCCTCAGCATTGTCGTGCCTATCTACAGTGAGGAAAACATCGGCCCACACGCCGTCAGGGAAAAGTCCCAGGAAGGCCCAGTAGTACCTATGCTGTGTAAGAACGACCTGGCCCCGGGCCCAGTCCAGGAAACCGCAGGCAAAGAGGCGTAGGAAAGGCTCTACCGCGATCAGGCAGAGAGCCCGAAGGAGCAGGCGATGATACCGGATCCGAGGGCGCATACCCGTCGGGAAAAACAGATCTACCAGGGGCTCCACGTTGGACGGCCACAACCGGATGTGCCGAATCTCGCGGGAACGCCACCGGCGGGCACACTGTCGCGACCCGAACGTCTCAAGGTAGTAGCTAGCCCGGGGAGGAGGATGACCCCGAGAGTCCAAACCCTGGCCCGGGATGGGCGCTGGACGACGGGCATCCCACTCTAGGATGGGCTGTAGGACGGTGCTATACGTGGCACCCGGCACCGCAGGAAAATCTACCGTAAGAGCATCTGAGGCCATAATGCCCAGAGGCGGAGGGTAGGCCCACTGGAACCCGCCGTAGGTGTCCAAGTCATTGTGGCGTCGCGCCCAGCGGTACAGGACGCGCCGAACCAGGATCTCACCCTGGAACACCGGATCAGCCAAAATAACCATGTCGAAAGGAGGCCGATCAGTCTCAACTGGTAGGTTACGGTCCCGCGGCGCCCGACACACCTGGGAGAACCCGTAGGACATGGGCGAAATGGCCAGCTCGGCGGAGGCGCGCGGCAGGTCACACTGGCGGCAAGCGAGCGCAGACATACCATACCCGAAGACAGGCGTGTCGCGCGACTCCGGGGTCGCATGCACCACAGAAGGGGCCCGATCCCGATCGCCCTCTGACAACTCCCGAAGGGAATCGGCAGCGCGGGTGGCGCGCGGGTCAGAGCCACTGGACCGAACAACCGCAGCCAAAGACCGCGGGGCCGAAGGGGCAGGGGCCGACGAAGGGGTAGGAACCGGCGCAGGTGCAGAAGGTGCCGGTACAACAGGGGGCCGCGTCGGACCCGAGGCCGCAGGGGGTCGCGACGGACCCGCCTCCGCAACTGGCGCGCCGGTCTCTGGGGGTGGCGCACCACCAGGCCACATGTTGAAAATAGGACCCGTGGGGACAGGCAATCCGGCATACGACTGGTTACCGTCCAAGCTCCAGTCAGGCACCGGGATCCTCTGCGGAGGACCGCCCTCCCAAAGCCTGGGAAGACCGCCCGGGTCGCTAAAGAAACCCCGCGATGGCGGCGCTGGCGCTGTGGGCGGCCCGGAAGCGACGACGGCGGGCGCGGCCGCTGGGGCGGAAGACTCGCGCAGAGGCGCAGGTACGTCGGTAGCAGGCGCAGAGACAGCCGGAGGCGTAGGAGCCGCAGCAACAGAAGAAACCGCAGCTACCGAGGGCTCGCACAGCGCGGGCGAAACCGTAGGCGCCGAGGCAACCGAAGGGGAAGGGGGCACCGATACAACAGACACCCCACCTGGCGTGGCTGGAGCATGCGCCTGGGCCGCCATGAAGGCCCCGAAAGCCGCGGTCAGGGACTGGATCTGTGCCTGCATCGCAGAAACAGTCGCCGAGAGAGGATCAGGCTCACGATCCGAGCCCAAAGGGGTAGGCTCCACCGACGCGCGCCGGGTCGACCGTGGTGAAGACGGGACAGGGGAAGGAGCCGACACTGAGGAGGAGGACGCTGCAGGGGAGGCCGAATACTCTGGCGTGTACTGTGCCTCGACTGGTGCGTCCGTAGGGGAAGGGTCGCCAAATGCTACTCCCGCTGTCTGGTCCGCGATCTCCATGAACTCGACCGCCCGTAGGAGGTCACAGGGGTTGTCATCTATATCTGCCTCGCCCTCGCCCGGAAGCCAGGGGAACACCTCCAGTAGTAAGAGCGGGCTACTAGGTCCCGTACCCGTTTACCACCCTGATGAGCAGCTAAGTCATGCAACTCAAAGAGCAAGGAGGAGCGACAGATAGGAGGGACATACAGGCGCCATTGAGGGGGAGAATCTGCTATTTGCACATATAAAAACCCACCTACAAATTTACAAGGGTGCTTGCCTAATTGTTGGGGAAGGGCTGCAATGGCAGCTAAAGCTTCCGGCTCAGTGGCCGTAAATCTACTAATAAGGCGTTCAAGATCAGAGGTAGGCATCGCTACAGAGGTATCCAGAACAGGTCTCCTACCGCCTTGCCAAAGAGAAGGGGAGGTCCTAGAGGGACTATGTTATCATAAGACTTTCCTGACCTAGTCGCTATATGGCTAAGCGGTATGGAAATTTTATTTTTCCCCTCCCCCCCCACCGAGACCACAGGAAGGGCCTCACACGGGAGAGAGAGTCCTACGTGAGAAAGGAGATCCGGCATGCGAACAGCAGTATGAAAGAGATAGGCATAGGATTCATCATCAGGTAGTTCACCATAAGGGGTTACACCCATAGTAGTAGGAACTAGAGTAGTATTGAGAACATCAAGGTCCTCGAAAAAGGAGTAATCTGCACGACGGGAGAGTGCATCTGGTACTATGTTATCTACACCCTTAACATACTGAAGTTTAAAAGGGGAGAACTGTGCTAAAAACTCCATCCAGCGCGCTTGACGAGGGGTAAGGTTGGGTTGTGAGAGAAGATGGGTAAGGGGACGGTGATCCGTCTGGATAACTAATCTATAAGGGTCAATCTCGCAGGATTCATTCAGACAAACATCAAATTGAGCACCTTTAAGAAAGTGCTGCCACGCGTGGCAACAATACACCACAGCTAATAGTTCCTGCTGGTGTACGGGATAGTTACGCTCCGCAGGAAGCATTGTTCTAGAGATATATTCGATTGGCTGTAAGCCCTGACCCTGATCCTGGAGAAGGACGCCCCCTATAGCTACCTTGCTAGCATCTGTAGCTACAACAAAGGGTTTAGTAGTATCCGGTAGGATGAGTACGGGAGGGGAGAGGAGTAGGGATTTTAGACACTGAAAAGCCGACTGACATTCACTACTCCAAACAAAGGGGATATCCTTCTTTAGTAGGTGATTAATAGGGGCTGCTATAGTTGCGAAACGCGGGATAAAACGCCTATAGTAAGAAGCAATTCCTAGAAAACTACGTACACCTTTAACGTCGGTAGGGGTAGGCCATTCCTGAATTGACTTAGTCTTGTCCGGGTCGGTAGCAACCCCGGCATCTGACAGAACGTGCCCTAAAAATGGGACACTCCTACCAGAGCGAACTTTAGCACGGCGCGCCCATAAAGAATTTTCAGCCATGATTTCTAATACTTTCTTTAAATCACGTAGGTGCGTTTCAAAATCAGGAGAATAAATAAGGATATCATCTAAGTAAGCTTGAGCACAAGAACGGTCATGCTCAGATAAAGAAACAGAGGAGAAGGAAGGATCCTTTAAATCAGAGGACACTTGAGGAAGGTGAGAATTTCCCATAACAGGTCTAAGCACTTCATTCATTAACATTTGGAAAGAGGCAGGAGAGTTACAGAGTCCCATAGCCGCTACTCTAAACTGGTAATGCCCAAAAGGGGTAGCAAAGGCGGTTTTGTGGCAATCCTCAGGAGCTATCGGGGTTCTCTGAACATAGTTTCTTTATAGTGATACGGAAGGGGAGCCGCTGATGCTAGGTGAAATAGAGCTGGGTGATGTGATCGTAATAAGGTTGATTAGGCTTCTAGTGTACGAGTATTACGGAAGATATGGCCTAATTGTTGCGGCCCATACCTTGACGGTGTGCTGAGTACCTTGACGACGGATTTTTGCGTCTAGGTTCTCCTAGCAGATCTGTGATTGCGGACGGGTTTGCAACAGGCAATATCTGAAGTAAAACTTGACGGCTAAAACTGTTTAGAGGCCGTTGCCGGATCTGGCCGTTGGTAGAGAGCCGTTGGCCTTGAAACACGATAAAAGCTTGCTCACCTAGCTCATGGCGGTCTCTTTTGTTTTAACGAAGGCGGCGACAGGGGTCAGGGGCAGCGTAGCTGACGCCCAGAATTCCTTTCTGCAAAGCGGCTGGGATGCCGAAGCCCGGGCGGAAGCCAGGTTCGACAGGTGCTGGGAAGCAATTACCGAAAGCTAATCCCGAGGTGCCGACAGCTACTAAACAGACGGGAAAGGGCCGACTAGGCTGGCCGACGCAGAAGAAAAGGCTCCATCAGGAGCTCTCCACTTGCTCGGGCCTGCCTGAAGTGTGCGCTGCCTTTGAGGCGGTCCTCGGGACCGACTGGGTAACTACTGTCAGCCGGTGGTCTGCGGCCCAGCTGGAGTCCGTCGTTGGACTGCTGGTCGACCACGTGGACGGGCCTGAAATTCTGGCAGCAGCGGACCCAAACGAAGCGCTAGTGGCAGCCCTCCAAAGCGCCCGGGACTTGGCGGACTCGGACGAAGAGGAGATGCAGCCACCACGCCGGCCCACGAAAGGGGCGAAAAAGGGGACGAAAAAAGTCGGAAGCCCAGCCCCGAGCAAGGGAAAGGCCGCGGGGGATGTGAGGGAGCAGCTCTTGGAGCTGGCGGCTATTATTGGCAAGCAGGGGCAGGCGGGCAAAGAAGAGGAGGAGGAGGAGGAGTCCGAGGAAGAGGATTTCCTGACGAAATTGAAGGATGCGCTGGCCGGGGCAGATGGGGCTTCCAGGAAGCCGAAAAAGACCAAAGGGGTGACGCTGCCCACTCGAGCACAAGTGGTGAATTGGAGGGTGCAAGAGAGAGTGCTCCCCGAGGTGCTCGAGGATGCCAACGACAATGGAGGGGGGATAAAGAGTTGGATCATGGCTACTCGCCAAGGGGGGTGGAGGAACCAGGAAAGCAGGAAGGTGGTCATGAACATCGCCCTGGCCATGGACACACTCTTCAAGGAGTTGGGGCCGGCAGCCGGGGAGTTGGCTGGGGTAGAGTATCTCATGAGGGTGGTGGCAGCCATGCTCCTAGTGGAGAGCCAGGGGTCAGGAGGGTGGAAGGTGGCTGGCCACCTCCTTGCTCTCAAGGAAGATGCCTCCTTGGTGAGCAACCCGGCCATGAAGATGGCCCTGCAAAGCGCCACGATGATGGAGAAGCTGGGCAAGGCCCAGCAAACCAAGTAAACACCGAAAGGGTAAACCGCTCCCCCTTCCCACTGCCTCTTCCTACAATGCCTCTAAGCACTACGTGGGGGAGAGTGAGGTCAGCACGCAGACGCCAGCGTGCAACTCGCCGCCGCCGGACCTTCACTCTACAACACAAGGTGATTACGTGGTTGAATTGGCTATGGCACGGGGGGGCAGACCCTCCGCCTAAATCTGGAGGCGCGTGCTCCAGAGGAACGGCGGAGGCCCTGAAAAGGGTCAAGAAGCACTGCGAGTGGTACAGTCGCCGCGTAACCGGCGTTGCGACAGGCCCCGCAGAAGGAAGTGATCTAATCTATGGGAAATGTAATAAGTATGAACAACTTGTGGCGGAGCGGGTGAGTCTGCCGAAGCGCGAGGTGGCAGGAAAGGCGAAGCTGCTGGATTTGCTGGCGCTACGACCTAGTTGGCGAGAGGTGTACGCGAGCGAAGCCAACTGCATCAAGCCGGAGGTGGCTGCCAGTGCGAGGTATTGGAATGTACCTGCCCCCAGCCGAGGGTGCACCATGGCGGAGTGGGGCAAGTTGATGGGGAGGGCAGCGGACGTGGGGATGGTGGAGTTCCGAGAGACGCGGCCAAAGTGGGTAGACGGATGTTTTGGGGTGGCCAAAGGAGTGGGGGAGTTAAGGCTCATTGTGAATAAGAAGTTGGGGAACGCACTGTGGGTGGACCCCCCTAAGACGGTGTTACCCCACCTGGGCATATACTCGGAGGTCTATATCAAGGGTCGGTGCTACACGGCCAAGAGCGATCTGGTCTCGTATTACTATACCATCCAAGTGCCGGAGTGGTGGTGGGATTATCAAGGGCTACCTGATGTGTGGTCCACCGATGTCGGGCTGCCGGGGCGGCGGAGGAGGGTGTGGCCAGTGCTGAAAGTGCTGGCCATGGGGCACTCCCACGCTGTAGCGCTAGGGGAAGCCATCCATGAGATGGTCCTCTATGCCACGGGCGCTTTGGATCCTAGACGGCAGGTGAACCGCCTCACAAGTGTAGGGGAGCTGACCGTGCTTCGGAATGCATGGGGTAACCCAACCGCCCTAGCCATCGAGTACAAGGAGGAGAGCACGAGGGAGATGCAAATCGACCTTGAGGACCCCCCTGCCCCTATGGTATCCATCACTATTGATGACCTGGTGGTCAGCAATGGGCGCACGTGCGAGGCGGTGAATCGCTTAATCGCGAGTGCTATTGAAGACGGGTACGCGCCTAACAACCTTGTGCCCTCCAAGGACAAGACGATCATGGCTAGCCCGGAGGGGGAGGACGAGCTAGAAGCTCTGGGTGTTGTTCACCGGCGGGATGGGGTGTTGGAGCCGACAGCTAAGCAGCTCACCCTTGTGGTTGCGCACACTCGTGTACTCCTCGAGAGGGGACGCGCTACCGCTGAGGCGCTGGCGGCCGTCGTGGGCCGGTGGGTGTGGCTGCAGATGCTCAGCCGCACTTGCTTGTCCATATGGCAGCAGAGTTTTAAGTTCATCAACCTCAAGGGGTGGGGCCAGCGAACGCGACCTTTGTGGCAAGGTGTGCGCGATGAGCTCGAGTGTGCCATGGCGTTGGCCCCCATGCTCCGTGTGGACCGGGGGGCTGCCCTGGCTCCGGTGGTGGTGGCCTCGGATGCGTCTAGTTTTGGGCAGGGGGTTGTCTACGCTGAGATGGCCCCAGCTGAGGTGACGGAATTAGCTCGGGCCCGGGAGGTGCGGGGTTACCCAACCCTCCTCACCCCAGGTGAGGCCATGTATGCCGGGCCTAGACCCTTGACCAAGGCCGCGGAAAAAGCCATCATCCACGGGCGATGGCGCGTCGGGATCAAGAGTCGCTGGCGCGATTCGACCATGCACATCAACGAGAAGGAAGTGCGGGCCGCTGTGAAGGGGGTGGAGCGCTCGGCCCGGAACCTCGGAACATGGGGTAAGCGGGTGGTGAGGTTAGTGGACTCCACTGCCGCTTTGGGCTGCTTGGCTAAAGGGCGTTCCTCTTCTTACCGGTTAAACAAGCAATGCCGCCGGTTGTGCGCTCTTACGTTGGTCACCGGCAGCCGCTCACAATGGGTCTGGACGCCAAGTGAGCTTCAGCCTGCGGATGGGCCTTCGCGGGGGCTTTCCATGGCTGCCTCGGTGGCCGGGTGGGTCCGCGATTTGACTCGCGAGGGTGTTCATCCCAATCCCGGGCCTCGGCTTGGCGCTAGCTACTTGACCCTTCTTGAGGGCAAGGTGAAGCCGGCTACTTTGATGGTTTACCATCGGGGTCTTAGGTCCTTTTTCGCATGGTGGGCGAGCCGGCGGGGTCGGGTTGGCAGCTTGTTGCGCGGCTTGACGATAGAGGAATACTATTGCGAGTATGTCGCTTGGGCGCACTCACGGTGTTACAGCCGCCAGTTGTGTGTCAATGCGCTTATGGGCCTGAATTTGTACTTCCCCCGGGAGGTGCGGGATTGGGCCTTGGCACGAAGTGTTTTGGCTGGCTGGCGCACGTTGGCACCCCCTCGTGCCCCCCCCCCATTCCATGGGAGGCTGCGTTTGCGCTTGCTTGTACTATGGTGCTCCAGCGGCAGCCTCGTGCGGCTATGATGGTCATCGTTATTTTCCAACAATACCTGCGGGTATCGGAGGCGCTCAACCTGTTGGTCGGCCATGTGCGCTTGCAGCCTGATGTTCGGTTGCGGGGTTCGCAGCGGGGCGCCTTGTTGTTGATGTCAGCTAAGACGGCTAAGGGGGAGGTGCAGTCTGTGGTGATCGAGGATGTCATGACTGAGACCCTCTTGCGGGCTTGTATGCGTGGCAAGGCGGCCTGGGAGCGGGTGTTCCCTTACGATTATGCCCAGTTCAGCCGGGTTTGGCATCAGGCCACGCAAGCTTTGGGGGTCGACACGGTGTTTACCATTCACGGGCTGCGGCATGGGGGGGCTACCTATGATTTTTTGCGGCAGCGCAGCATGGCTGATATTCAGCATCGGGGTCGCTGGCGCAGCAGCAAAACTGTCGCCCACTATGTGGGATTGCACCGGAGCTTGGCCCTCACCCTTCCTGACGCCCTGGTTCGGGCTATCGCCGCCTGCCCCCCGCGCATTTGGCGGAGCGTCTTTTCTCTGCCTTCCTCTTAAGTTCCCTTCATTCTTGTCTTATGCGTCCACCGGTTTTTGTTTTGCCCCTGGCTTGGGTCGCCAGGGAGGGATGTAAGGGTAAGGCTAGCCTTTTTGGACATAAAGTGTTCCCATGGGTAAGGATGGCCAGTTGAGGGCCACTTCCCGATGTGCTCTACTTATTGTTTTAATAAAGAGTCTGGTTACCCTGGAGTTCCACGGTTAATAGAATCGGGGTTCTCTGAACATAGTTTCTTTATAGTGATACGGAAGGGGAGCCGCTGATGCTAGGTGAAATAGAGCTGGGTGATGTGATCGTAATAAGGTTGATTAGGCTTCTAGTGTACGAGTATTACGGAAGATATGGCCTAATTGTTGCGGCCCATACCTTGACGGTGTGCTGAGTACCTTGACGACGGATTTTTGCGTCTAGGTTCTCCTAGCAGATCTGTGATTGCGGACGGGTTTGCAACAGGCAATATCTGAAGTAAAACTTGACGGCTAAAACTGTTTAGAGGCCGTTGCCGGATCTGGCCGTTGGTAGAGAGCCGTTGGCCTTGAAACACGATAAAAGCTTGCTCACCTAGCTCATGGCGGTCTCTTTTGTTTTCCCACCCGCCCTCCCTGTGTGTTGCCTGTTTGGGGGTAAGGCTAGCCTTTTTGGACATAAAGTGTTCCCATGGGTAAGGATGGCCAGTTGAGGGCCACTTCCCGATGTGCTATGCGTAGTTGCCAAAAACCATCCGCACAATCTAGTACTGTGAAACAGGTAGAACCTTTAACCTTATTAAATATATCATCAATACGAGGTAGAGGGTATTTAGACTTCACAGTAATATCGTTTAACTTCCTATAATCAGTAACTAGGCGAAACTTGCCATTTGGCTTAGGAACTAACAGGACACCAGCGGAGTAGGGGGAGTTACTAGGCTCTATCAATCCTGCTTCCAATAGTGACACTAAAATCTGTTTTAGTTCCTTTAATTCGGTAGGGCCCATTCTATACATCGGAGAGTGCGTAGGAACTGCACCGTCCTTGATAACTACACGGTGTAAAACAGAACGAGGAGGAGGATAAGAAGGGGTCTTTTCTTCAAAAACCTTTGAGGAATCTATCACAGCCAGGTATCTTACTATTTCATTTTCAGTAAATCCCACTCCTATTGTATCCACTGTGTTTATATCTATATCCACATTATTATTAGGGATAGGTATCTCCTGTACTTCTAACTGAAGGAACATACATAATAAATATCCATATTCCTTTAGTTCAGAACGCAACTCATCATTGGACATTAATACTTCCGGTATAGGTCTCACAGGAGGATCAACAGGTGTAGGAGGAGTAATATCTACCAAGGATAAATTTTCCAATCTATAATGACGTTCCGGTACCCAGTAAGAGCTATCTGGAAACCAGATGACCATGGTATCATAATTGATAGTAATCTTATTATCCTGGTGCCAATCTAATCCTAGTAATACATCAGCGGTAGTGATAGGGCCTATAGTGGCCGTCAGGTTGACAGTACGTCCTTGTATAACCATGGGAAGGGACACCGTACCCGGGGAATGACTGGTGCGACCATCAGCATAATGAACAGTGACGGGTTTGGTGTGAGGGGTAGGGACTAGTCCTAAACGCCTAACTAGGGCCTCGCTCACAAAGGAGCTAGCCGCACCGCTATCTACCAACACAGAGACATTCAAGAGTTCATCAGCATGCAGGAAAGGGTCTACAACAGTGTGAGGGACGGTTAAACCACCATTCAAGAACATAAGAGGACGCACACGTAGTGGTAGGGAAGATTCAGCTCCTACAGAGGTTATAAAAGCAGGCAGGCAAAAATTTTTATCTGGGGTACTATCTAAGGACCTGTCCAGGTTACCCCCGGCTGACAGGCCTACTGTTCCCCCTCCCCCCCCAAATCCATAGGAACTAACCCCGAAGAAGACCCTGGCGAAAAAGCCACTGCTGGAGGGTCACGAGGGAGCGAAGAGGGTGCGGGAGCCTGATTATCATAGGGGATCCCTGGGGGCCCTGCCTGCACAGCATTCAGCCTACTAGGGGTAGCTGAGGGAATGCGTCCTGAAGTAGGACGAATAGGAGCACGCTGAGGGGTACGAGGAGGGCGAGCGTCGGGATGAGGGGGAGCACCCGAAAGGAACTTGGGGCACTCACGTTTAAGATGACCTACTTCCTTACAATGATAGCATGTGATATGAGAGACATCAAGGGCTGAGAGGTCAGTAACACAGATATCTAATTCTTCTACATAGGAGTTCTCCTCCTCAGGGGTAAGGATAATATTATTAATACGGGAACGGGTAGGAAGAGAAGGGTTGGTGAAGAAATCTGCTACACGCAAGAGATGTTGGCGCACATGCTTGAGGGGCAGATCAGTAAAACGGTAGGCAGAGAACTGGCGCTTGACTTCACGTAATAAGGGTCTACTGAGGCCTTGGAGGAAGCGAGCACGTACTTCTGCACCCGACAAATCCCTAATTCGTACCATCTGAGCATCAAACTCTTTCATATACTCCTTAAATGATTTAGTACCCTGCTGCAAGGTACCAAAGGCTAATCTATCCTGCCAATCTGAATCAGGAGGGACTAAATGGTTCTCTAAACGCTTAAACAATTCTGCTACAGAGTTAGGGTAGGCATGAGAGGCCAAAGACTCACACTGAATGAGGTTAGCAAGCTCAGGAGTAATACAGGTTGTAAGATAGTGAGGAACTAATACAGCATCAGAAAGACGCCATCTATTATGATTCTGCCACGACTCCGTGTTCTGGGTAAGCAACATAATAAAGGTGAAAAACTGTTGAGGGGTAGACTTGACATCCAGCTTGGGAAGATTAGCAAAAAGGGGAAGAGCAGGGGGCTTAGGGGGATTAGAAGAGTCAGTTTTTCCCATAGGGCCACTATCTTCCACTGCTACATAAGCGGGATAGAAGGAAGGAAGAGGAAAAGTCTTGGGTAGGGGTCTAGAAGGGGCCACCGTTTCAGGCTGGTGCCCATAAGAAAAGGGGACAGTATATTGCTCACGAAGAGAGGAATAGGCAAAATGATCATAATTTCTGTCATCTAAGGGCATGGTGCTGAAATCACTATTAACTTCTAAATCAGCCACACGGGTAGGGACCTGGGCTGCCTCATAGGCCGTTTCAGGGTAGGACCAGGAAGCAGGTGGGTAAAAGGGAACTGCACTAGGGCGCCCAGAAGGACCGACAGGGGCAGAGGCACGACCCGTGTTAAGAACAGGCATGGAAGGCACAGGGTGGGAAGGAGGCCTAAAAACATTGTTAGTTAGTGAGGACCTGCTGGAGGGTTGAGCCAAGGTTGCAGGAGGGGCAGGGGCCTGGTTCAGGGTAAGGGAAGGGTCATCACTAAATCTGACTTGCATACGTTGACTTTGTTCATAGGTAGGAGGGGTAAGTGAGGGACGACGGCGACCATCAGCAATAGGAGAAGGAGGTGAGGCACGAAGGTTACCTTGAGGAGTGAGATGGTGCACTGTTTCAAGTGAGTCCCGTCGGTTACCACGATTGTTGTTATGGTTGTTATTATTATTATTATTATTATTATTACTCATAGTAGGAGTATTGGTAGGTATAGGCGACATGTTACCACCCACTGGATCCATTTTTATTTAAGTAAATGATCAGAATTCTAACTGAAAGCAACAAGGATAGAGGACAAGGCCTAATTTAAGGCAAGGAAAGAAAAGAAAAAGCTTTTAATGGCTTAAAAGAAGGAAACAATTTAAATCAATCCTTTTTAACAACAGTAATGGATAGGGAACCGAATTCTAAGGTGAGAGGAGTATCTAAGCTAGATGAGGATGCAGCCCTCTTAGGGGGAGAAGAAGGAGGGGTAGCAAAGACTAGAGCTTCTACAGGAGGACGACCATGAGGAATAGGGCGTACATGAAGGCCTAAATCTGTTTGGCTATGATCTATAAGGAACTGCTGAGCTTCTTCGAAGGACATAAATTTCTTGTACCTAATTACGTTGTATACACGATTCTGAACGATCTTCCTAGCGTCGGACCAAGAAAGGAAAATGGAGGACCATTGAGGCGTAATCACTACGTAATATTTAGCTAGACTATTATCGCTAGAAGAATGGGAAGGAGCAGTCAAAGATCGCCGTTGGCTCATGGTAACGCACCTTGTTGTTCTTGAGTAGTCACGATAGGAGTGGAAGGGGTAGGAGTCGACTTAGCTGGGTTATCTGGATCACCGAAATGACGAGGGCGGCAATGGTCCAGCGCTCGTAGTCCTAAAGTCAGCGACCCAGTGACTTTCTGCGAGTGCGGCCGTCTAATGTACAGCAGCACGAAGGAAAAGGTGGAACCTACCCAGACGCTAATCGTCTCTGAACAGTAATACTCCCCTATCTAAGACAGGAAACAACCGTAAGCAGGAAAACAAGGCGAAGGACAGGCTAACTACGAAAGGATTTATCCGCTGCGAGCAGGTCTAGCATCTAGGTAGAGCGTGTCCCGAAACGGGCAGCACTACTCTCCTAGCTTGAAGGCGACCCGCCCATTACCTATCAAGGAAGTGTCGGCTTCTTGTTCCTGGACGCGGAAGGGGTCTTGAAAAGGTGTATGTGGCAAGGGATAGTCGTCGCGTTCTCTACCTACTGAAGTTCCTCCGGAACCATTGTTACGTCCTGGCTCGACTCTATCCCAAACATCTCGCCTAACCTTACCTAAACTAGTGATGAGGCACCTACCTAGGAGTGAGGAGCTATATTGGCTATAAGACCTAGGACGCGACGACGCTGCTTCTCAATGCATTCCCTTATAATACGCCATATACCGAATAAAACCAGGGTACTACGAAGGAAACAATACTACACTGCCGTGACCCAAGCCTATATGTGTTAATTCATTTAACACACGCCGAGTGCACACACAAAGGGTAGAACGCGCATAAATGGTCACCAACGGTCCAACACGCTCGGGCCGACATGGCCCTCGCCTACAGATGCACGCTGGTCCACTACATCTACTGATGCACGCTGGTCCACTACATTCTACCACAGGATCAGGACCACTAGTAAAGTACGCGGCGCGGCGCCCAACGGCACCCAATGTACCACAGTACTGTTACGAGGACAATAATGTCCCGGTAGGAGCCTAAACGTAAACCTAGGGACAACCGAGGCAAAAGACCTAATTTACGTCCGTAACTACAACGAATTGTTACGCGACGTAACACCGCCATGCAATATTAATGATAAGGTTACAGGCTACGTATGTTATGTACCACGTTCCCAACACGGCTGGGATTTTCCGGGTAAATGGGTATTTTTATTAACCAATAGGAATATCGTTAGGTGAAGGGGTACCACGTATCGACCATCTGGTTACCCAATGTGTAGGCTGGCATTTTCATCCTTCTGGCACTCAACTCTCCGTGTAATTTCGGTTAGCTTGCCAACTGCCAAGTCGTTACTAGACAAGTGGACTTGCGAAAAGGGCCCAGATCGCAGTGATCGAGCCTAGTTCATAGTAGAAAATCTTGGTGAAGGTAGGCGCCGCGCGACGGTCCGGTTGGCCTGGCGCCAAGTGCTGCCCCAGCTCGAACCTCGAAAATTTCCAAGTCCAAATCACGTATTCGAGACAAAATATGTGTATAATACGTCGGGGCCAAAAAAACGCGTATTGCCGTATTTATTTTTACAATACGCACGTATTTGCCAACCTGGGCGCGCGGCGAATTCGATTCTTAAGATGGCCACGACAGTGTTGCGCCCAGGACGAAAGCCCATTTGACTCTCCCCAAGGTGACGGTCGAGAGCAGAACTCGAAGGCGGTCGAGGATCATGCGCATGAACAACTTGATCGAGTGCGGCGCTCTGGATGCACTACTCCGCGGTAGTTGGCGGGGTCGTCAGGGGAACCTTTGTTTTTGTATGTACAGCGTAATGCGGTAGCTGTGCTGCCACTCAGGAATCGGCGGCGCGTCGGCAAGCAGGATCCGGTTGCAGACGTCAAGCAGGAACCCCGTGAGCGCCGTCCGCTTAATCACCGGGGCGGGGAGCTGGTCAGGTCCAACGGCGGCGCAGAAGCGGAGTTGCTTGTTTTCGGCGGTGCTCAGCTCGAGCTCGGTGAACGGCGGTAGCTCGACTTTGGGGTCGGCCAGGGGTTGCGTCAGGGCCGGGTACGTGTAGTCCTGCTCAGCGGCGGGCGGCGTGGGCGGCACAGGGACGCCTGCATGCAGGCGCCAGGCGCGCGGCCGCCAGAGGGCCAAGCAGCGGAGGCGGCGGGGGGGCGCCCGGAGCAGCCGGGACTGGGAGGAACACCACTATGTCATTGATGCACACTGGTATCTGCTTCTGCGTTGCCACACATTATTACAAGCTTTTTCGTCACCGTTCTAGCTGTGTTCGAGTCCTCAGTCCTCCAACATTATTAGACATGTGCTAGACCTTCTCTGCAGTTTGCATTTTCGGGTATTTCCTCGTAAATGGTGGGAGAGTGATCGCAGAAATGGTGCTCACCACTAGACACTCCCGGCCAGTTAGGCTCGAAACACAACATGCCCTGATCAAGCAAGATGTTTCCAGCTCCACTGTCTAGGTCTTCTAGTTGCTCTTAGCGTTAGCAAGCCATAATTTCAATGAACAGGGCTACACATTTCCATCTCCATTCATCTCCATCATCCTGAATGACTCGAAAACGCGGCTAAGATAACGCCGCAGGCTCGAGCTACCGGCATTATTATTATTATTAAGTGAGACAACTATTATTATTATTATTATTATCATTATTTTTATTAAAAGCACGTGACTGCGTCACGTGGGTGCCAATGAAGGAACCTTCAACCCCTCTGTGATGCAGACGATACATGTAACTTTCGTGTAATTATCATTTTTTTCTGATGAGATTAGCATAGTACTCCGTGGCATGCCCATGCGCACCAAGCCCGCCCAACCTGGGCGTTTTGTTCTCACATGGCGTGCCCCGGGCCGAGCGCGGCCGGGGCGCCACCCGTGGCCGGACCTTCCGGGATAGGCTACTAGGCATGGATATGTGTTACCCACGTCGCAATGGGCCCACTCCAGGGCAGCCCCCTGGCATGTCTGGCATCTGGAGGCAGAGTTTGCAAGGATTAAATTAAATTTAAATTGAATTAAATTATAACATCTCCCCGTAACTGAGAGAGAGATTGCACTGCGGCAAGTTACCTCCCCAACTGAATCCAAGTAACAGCATTCCAGTGCCCTATGCATGCTTAGACAGTGTCGAACAGGCTCAGTCGGGTATTTGCCAGGCTAAGTACTGGCTGTATACCTCGGGAAAAACAATCTCAACAAAGCTGCAAACGTTAATCGCTCATTGCAGCTGGACTTGCCACAAATAGAACGGAAAGTATAACAGTGCATGCAGTATGGAACTGAATTGCCGTCGGACCTCCCAGAGCTGCCAATGCCATTCCCCAGGCCAGGCATAAGATAGCATAGCACCTTGGAAAATCGATTGTTCCGCGGGAAAAGGTACACAGACTGCATCTACGAAATGCCCGACTGCTCCGGGCACCGTTGCACATCCAGCAAGTAAAAGCCATCTAGGCAACACTTGGTCTTACATTGAAGTGGAATCGCAATCATGACCACACTGACTATCTCATTTCGTATCAAACTAGGGCTTCTCATTTCCATTCCCTCTACGTTACATTCAATTCATCATCCCTTGTTCTTATTCCGGGTTGCGGAGCTCCCCAAATCCATCGAAAGTCGATCGAAGACCAGGACGCGAGGCAGGGAGCAAGTAATTGAAGCAAAAGGACGCCTGAGGATATTTCTAGTCCATGGGTTTCGAAAATAAGGAAGCTGGTCCCGGCCTGCACCAATAATTCTACCATGAAAATAAATTCTTGGCGCCGGCCTGGCGGATGAAAGGGTACAAAATGCGGACCTGCTAATTAGTTCGATTTAGTGGCCACTGGGCAGAGACCGCCGGTGCTGGCACCGTCACCAACGAAAAACGCGGCGCGGAGCCTTCGGCTTTGGAGCAGCGCGCAGCGGGACTCGGCGTGTCACTCCGGTCTTCTCGGAGCTTCTTGATTGACGCGCCGCGCTGCTCCAACTACGCCGGCGGGCTGACGTCAGTTTGCCGGGCGAGATAAGGCAGTTACGCAAGGCACGGCTGGCATGAAATCGGTAACTACAGGGCCTGGCGCACCATTGGTTAGCAAGCGTGACCCTAGTGGACAGTTACATCAGCCACGGACGGCCGTGATTGAATCGCCGCATCCCGTGCACAGCGGGATTGTGACTCCCGTGGATTACGTCCAAGGCATCCAACGGCTAACATTGCAAGGGTAAGCCATGGAGTGGGTATAAAGTCTGCCTCCTGGCCAAAACCTCCCATCATCCACACGCAATCCTCAGTCTGAGCAAGGCCACAGACAGCTGAAGGAGCAGCTTGGCCAAGGGCAAAACATCCACTCCTTCCTCATCACTTCCGTCAAGCCCTCACTATCAGTGCCACCTTCTCTTGTGACAACTGTTTGATAAAGACATGGACGGCCACGCGTTGAAGCTGACCATCTCATTTTTGAAGTGCAACAGCAACCAAGAAGGTTCGAGCACCAAGAAGATGGCAAAAACCTACCTCGCCCAAGGTTGCGACATGGAATCGAGCCTCACAATCACTAACAAGATTGTACATGATCCCAAGATGGGGGCAAGTGGTTTTCCATACATGCTTGCCAATGCAGCAAGTGCCAGTGCAAGTTGTGCTGGGACACTTCCACATGCGGTTGCGCCACTCTACACGCCACGGGCAAGCGACAAGTTGGGGTACAAGTCAACCTTACCGCTAAAGAAACGCCCTCTGCCACCCATGCCAACCCTCGTCGGTGCCAATCAACAGCCTGGCTCAAGGGATGCGGTTGAAATCATCATCGACATTGGCAAGGCCGCCGACCAACAGGCGCATTCAGAACCCAAAGCTTTGGCGGATGGCGGTGCAACAAGCAAATGCGGTAGCTCGGAAGACTCAGCTCCGCAAGAATCCAAGTATGTGCGCCCAGCTCCAGTGCATTGGCGTCCCTATCTTTCCGCACTGCAAGCCGACCCAGCTGATGTCCCAGCCAACAAGAAGAGGCCGGGTCTGGCCTTTGTACTGCAACACATAGGCGGAGCCAAGCCGGCTGCGTCTGTCACACGCCTTGTGGAATCCTGCAACTCGACCGATGATGAAGAAGTTGCCGCGGCTCACACTCTCGTGTCCATCAACCAAGGTCGACGCACCATCGCCCCGAAGGAAGGCGTGGAGCTTCATGTGGACAAGCGACAACGTCTTGACAACAACAACATTAAGGCTTCAATGTTTGAAACGGCCGTACTTGAGCTCATGGAGGCGAGGCAAATGAAGAAGGTCGCCTCATACATGGTGGATCTTGCCATGCATGGCAAGCCATATTAGTGATCGACATGCCAATGTGGCTTCAGTCAGACTCAAGTTGAGCCAGTTGATCTAATTGTATATATAGCGCCATTTCAGCTAGTATGTTTTATTTTAGTAGTTGAGCCTTATAGTGAAGATAGAAAATTTTAATAGCATGAGCATATCGTCGGTCACAGTCTGCATGGCGTATAATAATATATAGTCACCTGCACTGCGCTTAAAGTATTCGCTCAGAAGTATGAAATAGTCTGAGTTATGCGACATATGTATTAAAAATATAATTACTTACAGCAGAGTGAAATCACTCAAACCAAAGCAAACGCCCAGCTATAAACCTATGTACAGAGCCATGTCAAAGCTCTATACTACGACATATGTATAGTACCGTGTCACTAGCATAGTGTAATCGGCCGGGGCGTACAACTACGCTATAGTGACATTCCGATGAATCATGTTAAAATTAGTCGTTTTGCTCGATTCAATGATGGCACTGATTGGAATAAGAAATTTAAAACATTAAATTAAATTATAACATGCCTCGACCGTTGGGAGATCGATCATGTAGCACATATTCCTTGATGGATGGGTGGAGTGCATGGGGGGAGCCGCGTAATCGAACTAACCTAACTCTAAGCTAATAATCTAGTCTAGAAAAATCCTAACTACACTACTCATCAAAACGCCGCCGCCTCTTGGGGGGAGGTGGCTTGCCCACAGGGGCTGGCGTGTGAGCCTTGACAATCTTCTGCCGCCGCGTCTTGTTCTGCATGGCAGTCCAAAGAAGGAGAGAGAGTGGATGCGGTGTTCAAACTGGGCTGGGACCACTATTGGTCGGCCAGCAACATCTGGATGTAGTTCGTGCATGGCATGTTTCCCTTAACCCTTTTTGGAATGCCCTTGGGGCCAGGCCAGGTCAGAATATGCCGCCCCGCGGGCTGGCCAAGCCGCTGGGGGCCTGCCAGACCATGCAAGGGCGGAATAAGAAATGATCATATGACTTCACATCGCAGGGCGTGTGTCGTGCATACTAAGTAGGTATTTCCTCGTGCATACTATAAGTAGGTATTTCCTCGTAAATGGTGGGAGAGCGATCGCAGCAATGGTGCTCACCACTAGACAATCCCGGCCAGTTAGGCTCGAAACACACGCCCTGATCAAGCATGCTGTTTCCGGCCCCACCGTCTAGGTCATCTAGTCGCTCTACACATAATCCAGCCATAATTTCAATGCACACGGCTACACATTTCCATCACCATCCATCTTCATCATCCTGAACGACTCGAACACGCGGACAAGATAACGGCAGGCTCGAGCTACCATGGTCCGGATTCTCCCGATTTCTGCAGGCCTGCGCTTGTTGTCTCCTTGATACTAAGTATCCTCAATGCATGGACAATAATTCAGGAATCTGGTCGATCAAACGTCGTACATTTTGGTCAAGTCCACACACGCAGATTGAATCGTTGCAATTAGAAATTACCCTACTGAACGATCCCCCCAAGATTTAGTAGTTCGCATAATTCACACAACTGACAGTGCCTACTGCAAATATATTTGTGTACGTCCTTACAGATGAACTATCAAGCCTCTAGTATTATGCTCAGACATAAATCGTGACGGACGGCGGACGTGACGCAGGCTAGTAGTACATGTACTATAAAAATATGCTCAAACATTCAAAGTATACATTGAAAAAAATCAGTTTATTTAGATTGTTGTGGCCTTGAGCGCCAACAAAACAAGTTGTATAGAGGGTTGAAATCGGTGCTATATTGTCCACATACATACATACGCACTGCTGCGTACTTGGCTTTTGCGGAACACATTACTTTTGCTACAGTTGCACAATGGTAGCAATTAAAGTAAACATGTGTTTCGCATTACTGTTACTAGTTGCATGTCAGGCATTGTGCAGGGCTGTGATAAATATTATTAATGTGCCATCACGCATGGATCGTGGAGTTATTATACTGTTGGTAGATTATTTGTGATACGAGATTGTAATAAAGTAGCAGTTCTTGGACGGATATATCATGCGAAATATGTCTGGCAAAAGGACTACTAGAGCAGCCTGTTGTCTTGCAGAATAGCTTGTGTCGAAACTCGACCAGAGCTGGCTCGACTGGGCTCTCTAATACAGGAGCAATGTCAGTCCAACGGATGTGTTAGGGATATTATATCCACCTGGCAGCCCAGTCAATGTGTCCCAGCCTGTTAATTTCTATTAATATTAATTAATTAATTAATTAATTAATTAATTAACCCCGTGCTCCCGTTGGGGAGTCACGGAGCACCGAAGTGCTTTTAATCCCTGTGTGTGCACAACAGGAGAAAGGGCAGAGACCCCCAGTCTCCTTCATGCCTAAGGCATGGCACAGCTGCATTCGGGCACGTTAGCTAAACGGACACGCTAACGATCCGGCAATCTGTGGGTGCAATAAGACCCATGTGAGCATGGCATAACAAGGAGCGTGGGCGAGTAAAATCTATTCATATGTACTGTAAGATATACTTCATATCATGGACTGGGAACTAGCATGCATGATAGCTTTGGCCTTTGATAAGCTAGAAGATGGAATGGGCTCAATGATCGAGCTGATCAACATTCATGTGGGCACCATAATTAGTCCATACTTTGACATGGATGACTTGCATGTACCCTGCAAGTTAGCCTTGAAGCGTCACGTATATGTTTGACAAGTGGTACTTGTTTGATTCATGACAAGGCCCCGTGGTGCTATTGCCTAGTGGACAAGTGTTTGGTCCATGAGTTGACTCTTACGGCACGTAACAAACGGTGTTAGTTTTTCGACCGTTAAAATTCGACGTTACGTCCGCTTGATTTGGTTGATCCTACGTACATAAAGTTATGTCCTGCCAATCGGAGTCCCGGTCGTGCTGCTGGTTATAGTTAGTATTCTACCGATTATAGTGTTCATAGCACGTCCACGCAGACCTGTGTACTTGATCGCTTGGACTGGTTTTCTGTCTGTTGTCATGCTGCATTCCGCACCAGCGCCGCCCTAGTGACGTGGCATTATAGTGTGTTGTCCCGCATTATTAGATCTGAGCCTACTGTACATCGGATGCGCGGCTAGGGCCTACTAGACTAGGGATTGGCCCGAGCACGTACGGAGACTTTGGTCATTCATGCCTCACCTTACTGGTTGTGTTGACAGTTCGGCTTGTGTTATGCCTAGTTGTATAACCTTGTCGAGCCAATGATGGTTGTGTTGGATTTGTTCTCAGACTGTCAACGTCTTACAATTAAGTTATGATTGTTACATAATGGCACATACAGGGAAATCTTACAGAAGTGCATTGAAATCAGAAGCTCCAAGGTCTTTTGCACACCGTCGGTTTAGTTTCTCCTTCTACCGGTCTAATTAGTCTAGGTTGATCAGGTACTACTACGGTCAAGGACGGCATTGGTTCACACGTGGAGGTGGTGGAGGCGGAGAAGCTAGGTCGTATCATCAATGGTACGCGTAGGAATCGTTTAGGGAGCTCTGATTCTTCAGACCTTCCAGAAACTCCTTTCGTGTACGTCTGTCAACATTCTGCGACTGGGACGTCAAAAACAGTTTTTACTGCCAGGTAATGGTTGAGTCGCCTGCAAGCGCTTGAGAACGTGCTGCCAGATTTCGGACACGTTTCTATAGTGATTCACTCACTCGGACTCGTTTCTAGTGACTCAAGCTAGACTTGATCGCAGCGGAGAATACCTATACAGTTAACATAAAGGATTTACGTTAGATGGATAGAGATTGTTACGCTCTTTCCAACGGCACCTTGAACGCCTCATTTGGCCAAGGAACGTAAAAGTTATGACGTTTCCTACATAGGCTGTGCCGACAGTACCCGGCGCGCCACTGTGGGCGCGTACGGACACAGGATGTACAAGTGTCACTTTGATAGTCCGCAGGACGTTGACAGGACTTGTACAGGACTTGATGGTCAATTGATAGGTAGGCGCGCTGTAGCAGCCAGGACCTATGAGACAATTGATGCTGAGCAGTGTACGGATAGGTCCACCACAGGACTAGCCGTATGGACAATTGATAGATCTGCGCGCCAAAGGCGTGCCAGAGTCTGTGTAATCAATTGATTGACAGTAACTTGTGCTGTGACAGTGCAGCTGAATACTTGGACGCGTCCCTAGCAACCTATATGTGTGACTTGGTAGCTCTAGGACGCCAGTTCTTGCGTGCACGTTCTCTTGGCACTGCGACCCTGTCGCCTGTGCTGCGTGCAGTCTTGGAAGTGACGTGACTTACGTCTGTGTTCCTTATTCTTAATAAAGGCAACATTCCTGCAAGAACCATGGCGGAATTCAGGGCAACTCTCTCGCAACTCGTATTACTCGCCTTTTCACGATCACGCCAAATTCTGAAGAATTCCGCATTCCCCGGGATGAGGAGGTAGCTGCTCAGCCGGCTGATCCATTACCGGCTCCGCGTCGGCGTGAGCCAACGCCGGCTGCTCCATCGCGGCAAGCTCTCCTTGACGAAGTCACGATTTCCCTCGACAAATTACATCGTCGACAGCGAGCAGCACTCCCCTTGCTGGGCGATTTTCCCGAGGACCCCCGCCTGCCGCAGCTGGTGCCGGCCATTCGTGGGCCATTAGACCAAATCCGAAATATTCTTTCGGCTTTTACGGTTCAGGTCCGAGGCGGCCTGCGTTCGGTGAACGAAGTCACCACCGCCATTGAGGAGGTGGACAACGCAATTTCATCGCTCACCGGGTACCAGCGCAACTTGCAAAACTGGGCCTCGACGCGCACGGGGGGCGCGCCGGTGGTCACTACAAATTTGTTTCAAGACCTCGCATTGCTGTCGCTGCTTACACGCGGCGTTCGCACTCGAGAGCGACAGGTCCTCATCAACCTGGTCGCATTTCTCGCAGCCTTGCGAGAGTGGATCCCAGCGGGCTGGGAGCTTCTTTCCATTTTTACTCATCCTCTGCGCCTCGTCGCGCGTCGGCGAATTGCAATTTTTTACCCGACGCAAAACTCGGCGAATACACCGGTTTTGATCCATACCGGTGCAGGTCCGGCTCACACGCCGGAAATGGAGGATCCTGAGTTTGCATATGAGTACTGTGATTTTCGTGGCCTCGACTACTGAATAAGTCGGCCATTTTTCCAGTGCTCGTCGGCGTTTAGTCGACTTTTCAGCGGCGTTTCGCGGGGGCGGCGGCGACTGACCGGTGCAGGCGGCATTAGTCGACAGTTGTATATACTTTCTTTTGCTGCTTTCCTCTGGTGTTTGCTAAGACAGCTTGTTGTACATCATGGCGGACGGGCGCCGTAGCAAGGGTGCTCCAGCCAGTGGTAATAATGGAGGTGCAGGTAGTGGAACCGCCCACGTAGATGACGTGGGGGTTACCGGCAAGATTACCAATGTACCTATTAATAATAATACACATGCTGTCTCTGGATATGATCTCACCACCCAGGGTCTCCTTATTGTTAATCAACTGCAACCTGTCACGTCAGACTCAAAGCCAAAGCAGGCTGAGGAGTTTGTGGAGGGGCTAGAGGGGTTTCCAAGCTTGTACGGTGGTACAAACTATTATCAGATCTGGATTGGCAGCCAGACTTTTGGCAAGTGTACAGATCAGATAAAGGACCTCACTAGAGAGTGCAAGAAGGCCAACAAGGCCTGGGCAGTCTACGTGGCAGAGCTAAGGAGCTGCTAGAGGATCAACGGAAGAAAGTGGGGATCCATTGGCAGGATAAATACCAGGGTGGGAGGTCAAGGAGACCTTATCCAGAACTTCCTCAACTATTGTAAAATGGTTGAGGAGGGCAGGGCTCACGGCTTCAATGTTGCTGACAACATAGCCCTGACAAACTGGCTCAAGGTTTCTGGGCTGGACAAGGCAACACGTGGCTCTTTAAAGGTCATGTGTGCCCCACACTCTACCCTCAAGGCCTACAAGGTCATAATCAAACAAGCACTCGAGGCAGAGGAGCTGTTTGAGGGTGGAGTGCCAGCTGTGAAGGCTACCCACGCAGGTGGGCGTGCCCAGGGGGGCTCCAAGCGTCTGAGGCTGACAGAAGCCAAGGAGGACGTGGGGCAACCACAACAAGCGGAAGGCCAACCATTCACCCGACCCTGACGGGCAATCACATGCCAAGTCGGTGTTCAGGAGGGTGGGTGGCAAGCCCAAGCAGGGTAACGCGCCTGACAACGGGGGAGGAGGCCAGGGCAAGTCAAAGATCCAATGCTACCTGTGCAAGGGGTGGGGGCACATCAAGAAGGAGTGTCCCAGCTTCAAGAAGACCCAGGGCCAGGGCAGCAACAAGAATAACAACAACAAAAACAACAACAAGAACAAGTCCCAGGCAGGCCAGCCTTCAAAGGGCAGTCAGCAAGAAGACAACAAGGAGCAGTGACTGTCTGAGGCAACCCCTACACACCTTAATTCACCCAAGGGGGAGGCCAGGTGCTCCAATGCAGATTTTATATCTGGGCAACAAGAGGGTGATCTCCAGGTTCAGGTGGCCCCAGGTCACCTGGAGAGGTACAGGTTCCTATGAAGACGTCCTTGACAGCTGGTGCAGCTGTAAGAATGTCTGACCCCATGCATCCTCGTGCTGGGCACGAGGGTGGACCTCTCATTTTGAGAGAAACCAATGTACAACCACAGAGGGGTGTGAAGGCCTCTGGTGGTATGCATGTGGTCCCTGCTGGCGGTCCAGGTGTTGGGCATGAGCAGGGTGACTCAGGCTCTGAGTCAGAACAGGATGGAAGTCAGCATGGTGATGCTGGACAACCTGACAGCACAGTCCTGACTGTGCCAGGGACTGCTTCCTCTGTGTACCAGGAGTTGGGTGCCCGAATCCACAACATGTTTGGGCATGCCACTTCTCTGTCAAACAACTTTGCCTTCCGTATGGGCAGGGCACCCCTTCTCAAGGCGTGTCAGCAAGCTGCCTCACGGTGTAAGTGCCAGTTGTCCTCCAACAAGCCCAGGAAATCACATGCCAAAGCTCTACCTCAGAGCATTGGTGATCTGCAGTGTGATATCCAACACATCAGGGGCATGCAACTGTTGGTGTGCGTGGACAGGTACACAAAATACAAGGTGCTAGAGCATTTACCTTCTATGAAGAACAGGTACTTGCTGGCTGCCCTGCAGAATGTAAGAGCCAAGTTTCCTACCACAAGGATCCAGGTGGACATGCAGTTTCAGCATCTCAAGGGTGATCCCACCCTTCCTGAGTTGCTGGTTACACCTAGGGAGGCTCATGGGCAGCAGGGTGCTATAGAGAGGGCAATCCAGGAGGTCAAGAAATTGATCATCTCTGAAGACTGGGTACCCTTGTCTGCACCTGCACTTGTCAGGAGTGCATGGCTGAGGAACGTGGAGCAGCAGCTGAACAGCAGGGTTAACTTCTACTATGATGGAGTTGCTGTCAGCCCAATGGGTCTATATCATGGCCTGTGCCCACCACATGTGCTGGAGGGCTGGAAACATGCTGCACATGTCACCTTTGCCAAGCTGAGGGAGAAGGACCGGGGTTGGAAGATGCTGGAGCCACAAGTGGGTCAGAAGGTCCTAGCTTGGAAGGAACCTAGCCTTTATGGCAAACGTGGTAGCTGGAGTCCTGGGGTGGTTACCCAGGTTGATGAAGCTAGCCACGCATGCTTGGTCAGCATGGAGGACGAACCAAAGCATGTGCACCGGCTGAGTTGGTCATATGTCAAGCCTAACCTGATGAATGAGGGCAGTCAGGCACAAGGCTCACAGGATCTGCAGGATTTTCAGGTCCCAAGTGACATCACTGACGCAACGACCACATCTGTTGCAGGGGAATCTGTCAGCCCTGGCCAGGTTGCAGAGGTACTTGTTGAACAGGCTGCAAGGTCAACAGCTGGGGAGTCAACTGTCAAGCCCAAGGCTCTAACCAAGCCCAGGGGGACAAGTTTGGCTGGATTGATTGGGGCTCTGCAAAGAGCCAAGAAGCAGCCCAAGGTAGCCAAGCTCAGGTGGCATGGCAATCTGGGGCTGGACACTGCCTTAGAGGTAGACACTAATTCTCAGGTTTCCATCATTGGGACCAGAGCTGCAGCAGGGTACAGCATGACTGAACCCAGCTATCAGTTTGTGTCTGACTTCAGTGGCGGGGTACACGTGAAGGTACTGGGTGAGGTATCTATTCCTATCCTTGGACAGGACACTGCTTTTTGTGTCTTGGAGGGCTATCAGGGACCTGCTCTTCTGGGGCAGAATTTCCTATGCCAGGATGGGGTAGTGATCACGTCCTCTCTCCTGACTAAGGAAGGGGCTGGTCAGGTCCCACTGATTAATTTCAGGACCACTCACCTATCACGTGCAGTAACCAGGACGGTTAAGCGTGTGCAAGTGTGCCAGGGGCAGGAGCCCTTGGTTGATGACCTCATATTGCCAGCTGCTAGTCATCCAAGCAGTTTGGGCATTGGTCCTCACTCACTTGCTGGACACAGCCCTATCAACTACCAAGGCCTGGTGAAGCTCATGTCCTCTCCCATTATGTGTCCCCAGGTCACACTGGGTCTGATTAAATCTGGGGAGGACTGGATCTCCAAGAAATGCGTGGAACCTGTCAATGACCTGCCTCCTGCACGACGTCTACTCAAGCTCAAGTTTGTCATCAAGATGAAGGAGGTGGACGGGGTCAAGGTACCACATGTCAGGCCAGTGCTGAATGAGTTCAAGGGTACTGGTGAGTGCACTGCTGAGGAGTTGTATACCCCTGGCATGCTGCATGACACTTGGAGGCTGCTGCTGTGTGTATTTCTAGGCCTTCTCAACAAGGGCTTGGACTATGGCTCAGTGGTGGTAGACTTCAAGAGGGCATTTCTGGAGGGGGATGCAGATGTGGCACAGGAAAAGTGGGAGGGCAAGACGCCTTTCTATGTCAGGGTGCCTGCTGTATGGAAAAGGGACATTCACACTGAGTTCCTTAAAATCCTCAAGGGCCTGGAGGGCCTGAGGTCAAGTCCAATAATCTGGAGGGAGACTCTCAACCGTTTCCTGAAGGAGCATTGCAACTTGAAGGTCTCTCCTGTAGACCCCTGTCTGTTTCTGGGGCAATGGGAAGGCCTACCAGTGTATGCTTCGCTGCACGGGGATGACCTACATCTGATAGCTCCCACGTCGTGGCTTAAGGAGCTGATCTCCATCATTAAGTCCAAGTTTCCTCTGGGTAGGGAGCAATGGCAGGTGGAGAATGAGCCTCTGCTGTTTGTGGGCATGGAGGCCACACTGGTGAAGAAGGGGGGGAGTGGCGTATGCTGCTGGTGGGGGGCAATGATTATCAAGAGACCCTCATTAGCAAGCTTCCTCCAGTCATCACACAGGCACTGTGTCCCATGGTGAGGGGCATGGTTGCTTGGGTGGCAGGCATTTCCAGGCCAGACCTTATGGTCATAGCCAGGTTGCCTGATGACATGCTGATGGAGCTAGGGTCTGCCAAGGTGGCTGATCAGGTCAGGGCTTCATCTGGCATTCTGTTGTCTGCAGTGGATTTATCACAACCCATTTGCATGGAGCTGTATGTGGATAGCTCAATGGACAGCAGGCAGGTCTCCAAGGTCAGGGGCAGGGCTGCAGGGCTCTTTGTGCTCAGACAGGAAGGCCTGGGGAGTTTGGTGAGCTGGTTTAGTCGCCTGCACAAACGGGTGGCTGTCAGCAGTGATGTGGCAGAATGCAGGGCTATTTGTGAAGGCATTCACACAAGCCTTTATCTGAAGGAGTTGCTTCATCAGATGACTTCTAACACTCCTTGGCCACTTCAGGTTACCACTCTTCTAAAAACAGACTCCATGGGGATGGTGCAGTTTGTGCACAGGCAGATGGCCAGAAGTAGGGACTTGGATTATCTCCTTCTTAAGGAATTGTCCTCCTTGGCCAATATTGAGCATATCCCTGGGGTTGACAATCCTGCTGATGCTTTGACCAAGCTAGTGCAGAAGGCAGCAGTGCAATACAAGGTTCTTCAGTCTCTGATGGACCCATCTCAGCAAGCTGTCTAAGCTGGTGCCTGGTTATAGGGCATTGGAGAGCAGATTGTGTGGTAGTGTCAGCATTGTGACTGGCATAATACCTGTATTTTAGTCTGTACTAAGGCTCATGGACCATGGTACACTCACTCTGATTTTAATCAGGATACAGCCAGGTTTTGGCTGGGGTTCATGCTGTTGACTACACAAGGTTGACAGGTCCATTACAGACCATGTATTCTATTTTAAAAGAAATGTATATTTGTACATACTTCTCACAATGGTCTGGGAACCTTTATTCTGGGGTTTATAGGGCGGGGTTCGATTCCCTGGTATTATGTTTCTACAAGCTGGCCTGTTCAGGTGTTTGCCTGTTCAGACTTCCCTAGTTCCCCAGGGCAGGATTTAATTGTTGCCTATGTGTTTCATTTTGTCATTTGTTTGCTGTGGCAGTTTACCATCTGGCAAGTAGACGGGCGCCGTAAGACGGGCGCCAATAGACCCCTGTTGAGAGAATGACAGGCAAACTATTGTAATACGCCTTACTTTGTCAAGTGGTATTTTAATTGTCATGGATTTATTGTACTTATATTGAATATGTACTGGGTTTTATGGGATTAGTATCTGGGATTAATGTAACTCACCGCCAGAAGGTCATTGTACTGGAGGCTCTACCGAGGTGATGGGATTAATTCCTGGAGAAGACCTCATAGAATTAACCTGTATGTATTTAATTTTGTGTGTTCTAATATCTGGTGGTACTCTGTAATGCCACTTCCATAGGTTTTTATCCATTTCTCATGGAATGGTTTTCCCTGTGGCAGATCTGTTTCTTTTCCAGTTCCTTAAAAGAAAAGGCTGGGGGAATGGCAATGGCCATTAAAGACATCTGTTCAAGCTTCAAGCTGGAGTGAAGGACATTTCAAGCTACTTCAAGGGTCCCTGGCAGGGGATGTGATCCCTAAAGAAAAGAAGGGATTGGAGTTAACGTAAAGGATTTACGTTAGATGGATAGAGATTGTTACGCTCTTTCCAACGGCACCTTGAACGCCTCATTTGGTTAAGGAACGTAAAAGTTATGACGTTTCCTAGGCTGTGCCGACAGTACCCGGCGCGCCACTGTGGGCGCGTACGGACACAGGATGTACAAGTGTCACTTTGATAGTCCGCAGGACGTTGACAGGACTTGTACAGGACTTGATGGTCAATTGATAGGTAGGCGCGCTGTAGCGCGCCAGGACCTATGAGACAATTGATGCTGAGCAGTGTACGGATAGGTCCACAGGACTAGCCGTATGGACAATTGATAGATCTGCGCGCCAAAGGCGTGCCAGAGTCTGTGTAATCAATTGATTGACAGTTCAGCTGTGACAGTGCAGCTGAATACTTGGACGCGTCCCTAGCAACCTATATGTGTGAATTGGTAGCTCTAGGACGCCAGTTCTTGCGTGCACGTTCTCTTGGCACTGCGACCCTGTCGCCTGTGCTGCGTGCAGTCTTGGAAGTGACGTGACTTACGTCTGTGTTCCTTATTCTTAATAAAGGCAACATTCCTGCAAGAACCATGGCGGAATTCAGGGCAACTCTCTCGCAACTTATACCTTATATAGTAATCCTTCATTCTATCGGAAGTGTTGTGAGGAACAGAGTTCTTTGTTGATTAGGGCGAGTGGTGGCGAGTAGCGCCCGTCTTTTTCACAACCCTTGCTTGTGTGCTGCTGCATAGGTGACAGTTTTGTGTACCTACCCGCCCTGGCAGAAGACAACACTCTTCCTCTAGCTACCCTTGTTCTTGGCTGCGGTGTGGCCGCGTGGTCGGTCGTCCTATACTTTTGCTGATCCGGCCCCGCTCTGGATTCTTCCTGTCCGTCGTCTACACTCAGTCAGCTCGATTTCAGATTCGCCACTTAATACCTCTAGCTCTTCTGCTCCTATCGTGCAATCCTTGAGTGATTCCGACCCTTGAAGTAGCTTGAAATGTCCTTCACTCCAGCTTGAAGCTTGAACAGATGAGCTTTAATTAATGGCCAATGCCATTCCCCCCGCCCTTTCTTTTAAGAAACTGGAAAAGAAACAGATCTGCCACAGGGAAAACCATTCCATGAGAAATGGAGAAAAACCTATGGAAGTGGCATTACATACCGAGTACCACCAGATATTGGAAACACACAAAATTAAATACATACAGGTTATATTCTATGAGGTCTTCTCCAGGAATTAATCCCATCACCTCGGTAGAGCCTCCAGTACAATGACCTTCTGGCGGTGAGTTACATTAATCCCAGATACTAATCCCATAAAACCCAGTACATATTTAATATAAGCACATGTACAATTAAATCCATGACAATCAAATCCATGACAATTAATATACCACTTGACAAAGTAAGGCGTATTACAATAGTTTGCCTGTCATTCTCTCAACAGGGTAGTATCGGCGCCCGTCTTACGGCGCCCGTCTACTTGTCAGATGGTAAATTGCCACAGCAAACAAATGACAAAAATGAAATACATAGGCAACAATTAAATCCTGCCCTGGGGAACTAGGGAAGTCTGAACAGGCAAACACCTGAACAGGCCAGCTTGTAGAAACATAATACCAGGGAATCGAACCCCGCCCTATAAACCCCAGAATGAAGGTTCCCAGACCAGTGTGAGAGGTATGTACAAGTATACATTTCTTTTAAAATAGAATACATGGTCTGTAATGGACCTGTCAACCTTGTGTAGTCAACAGCATGAACCCCAGCCCAAACCTGGCTGTATCAGAGTGAGCGTACCATGGTCCATGAGCCTTAGTACAGACTAAAATACAGGTATTATGCCAGTCACAATGCTGACACTACCACACAATCTGCTCTCCAATGCCCTATAACCAGGCACCAGCTTAGACAGCTTGCTGAGATGGGTCCATCAGAGACTGAAGAACCTTGTATTGCACTGCTGCCTTCTGCACTAGCTTGGTCAAAGCATCAGCAGGATTGTCAACAGTTAGGTTAAATAGTGCCGGAACCTTTTTGCCGTTGGGGCAAATCGGTCCGGAAGGCCGAATTAACTTGGGTGCTCGGAAGTGGTTATTCCGGGCAAAATAGTGTTCCGGACCGATTTTCCCCAACGGCAAAAAGGTTCCGGCACTATTTAACCTAACTAAAACCTGGCCCCGTGGAGGGGGAGTCGAATAGACGTGGAGACAACCGCCTAGGCTAGTGCACGCAAATGATATTGCGCCGGAACTGTCTCTGCATGGCAGGTTTCGAACCCCTGACCTCCAAGGTGCGCAGGTCGTATTAAGGTTAAATAGTGCCGGAACCTTTTTGCCGTTGGGGCAAATCGGTCCGGAACACTATTTTGCCCCGAATAACCACTTCCGAGCACCGATTTGCCCCAACGGCAAAAAGGTTCCGGCACTATTTAACCTAACTTCAACCCCAGGGATATGCTCAATATTGTGTCACGGACGCGAGCTATGTCATCCAGACGCCCACTATGCACAAGACCGGTGACGTGCGCAAGGAATTTGTTTTCTGCGCATTTTCGACAAAGGCTAGACTAGTGACCGGGGGGGGGACACTAGCACTTGCAGCATAGGGGCAGGGGCAGGCGCGCCGGGCCAGGCACAGTCCGGCGAGTTAACGTAAAGGATTTACGTTAGATGGATAGAGATTGTTACGCTCTTTCCAACGTCCCTTAACCAAATGAGGCGTTCAAGGTGCCGTTGGAAAGAGCGTAACAATCTCTATCCATCTAACGTAAATCCTTTACTGTACGTTAACTGGGCGCGCAGCATAAGAGCGGACGAAAGTGTACGTGCGCGCGCGCCGGGCCAGGCACAGCTGGGCGCGCAGCACTGACTTGAGCGGACGGCAGCACAAGTGCGCAGCGTCGATCTAGAGGATCATACGCGAGTTAGTGGACAGCTGGAGCTGGAGCTGGAGCTGGAGCTGGAGCTGGAGCTGGAGCTGGAGCTGGAGCTGGACTGCTGGACTTCAACAGCGCCGAGGCTATTGACAGGCCAGGTGTCTTTGTGGTGTAGAACAGCGGGTCAACGTTATGAGGACTGGACAGAAAATGGAAAAGGACAATTTGCGGTGCGGAGCCAGATCGCTGGAATGAATGCGAAATCGCTGGCAGCCCTACAAAGGGATTTCTTCTACAGTAGAAAGGAAAGATTAGAAGCAATGTTTGCTGGGCCACTCACACGCAAGGTGTGAGCGTGCAGATTGTTTGAAGGATATTATGCTTCGACCTTGGTGGTCGTGACTAAATGCCGAACATTCCCAGGGACAGAAATGCCGGAGCCTCTAGGAGATGAGATCGGCAACAGGGTAGCAATTTAGATTTGTCGGGATGCCTTCCTGCTCTTGTTGGCATGTGTGGTAAAAAGCCAGGACGGCAACTGGAATGCGGTTTCTGTTTGCATGGTTCAGGCAGCAAGATGGTTTTTGCACTCCTGGCTGGACTGACAAGTGTGGCCGCGTGTGTCATGCGTGTGGCATGACGAATGGTTTGGTTCATAGTCGAAGAGGACTCTCACGTAGCGTGTAGTCTCTTCGAGTCTCTCGTTAGTGGCCTTCGTGTTTCTCCCTTTCCTTGGGAGCAAGGCCGGTAGCATGTCATGGAGCGCTGCCTAACTGCGGGCTCGTGAGCATGGAGTGCATCGATATTGAGACTATCAACGTGTTGTAATTGTATTAACTTTCTCAATAAATTCCGCATGTGCGGCTTCATCATCAGACTGTGCAAAGTGTGTGTTGTGAAAACATTGTTCTATAGCAGGGGAGGCAAAAGCATCATCTTGCACCATCATCATTGTCGCAATTAGATTAGTTGGAGCGTCTAGCTAACGCCCCAGCAAGGATAGTCAAACGCGGCACGTGACGGTACACAAGGGGATCAATGAGGTGGTCATCAGGCACGAGGGACAGTTCCTTGTCCTCGGCTGAGAACCCTCCTTTCGTTAATCATGGGACAGGTCCTCGCCCACCCCACAGGGCATGCAGTTAAGGCAGGCACGTCAGCTCAGCTCATTTGGGTTTTACCAAAGCTGAGTGGCCAGCCGCCATGGTGGCGCCGGAGATTGTGGCACGCAGACGCGACAATTGGCCAAGGAGGACAATTCCTTAAGAAGGAGATAATCCAAGTCCCTACGTCTGGCCATCTGCCTGTGCACAAACTGCACCATCCCCATGGAGTCTGTTTTGAGAAGAGTGGTAACCTGAAGTGGCCAAGGAGTGTTAGAAGTCATCTGATGAAGCAACTCCTTCAGATAAAGGCTTGTGTGAATGCCTTCACAAATAGCCCTGCATTCTGCCACATCACTGCTGACAGCCACCCGTTTGTGCAGGCGACTAAACCAGCTCACCAAACTCCCCAGGCCGGCCCTCCTGTCTGAGCACAAAGAGCCCTGCAGCCCTGCCCCTGACCTTGGAGACCTGCCTGCTGTCCATTGAGCTATCCATGGCATTTGAAAAATTCGGCGTGTAATACGAGTTGTGAGAGAGTAATGCCGAAGAACGCCATGGCTCTTGCAGGAATGTTGCCTTTATTGAATAAGGAAAACACAGACGTAAGTCACGACACTTCCAAGACTGCACGCAGCACAGACGACAAGGTCGGCAGTGCCAAGAGAACGTGCACGCAAGAGCTAGCGTCCTGGTGCTACCAAGTCACACATATAGCTTGCTAGGGACGCGTCCAAGTATTCAGCTGCACTGTCACAGCTGAACTGTCAATCAATTGATCACACAGACTCTGGCACGCCTTTGGCGCGCAGATCTATCAATTGTCCATACGGCTAGTCCTGTGGACCTATCCGTACATTACTCAGCATCAACTGTCTCATAGGTCCTGGCGCGCTACAGCACGCCTACCTATCAATTGACCATCAAGTCCTGTACAAGTCCTGTCAACGTCCTGCGGACTATCAAAGTGACACTTGTACATCCTGTGTCCGTACGCGCCCACAGTGGCGCGCCGGGTACTGTCGGCACAGCCTATGTAGGAAACGTCATAACTTTTACGTCCCGTAACCAAAGGAGGCGTTCAAGGTGCGGTTGGAAAGAGCGTAACAATCTCTATCCATCTAACATAAATCCTTTACGTTAACTGACTTACGTCTGTGTTTTCTTTATTCAATAAAGGCAACATTCCTGCAAGAGCCATGGCGTCCTTCGGCATTCTACTCTCACAACTCCAAGGGGGGGGACAGCCCTCCAAGTTACGGCTGTGCCCCGCCCAGGTCAGGGACTCCCAAGCGTGGGGGCTTCCGTGCCAATTGATTCAGTGGCTCCAAGCGTCGTGGATCGAGTTCCTTTCCAGGAGCAGCCAGTGGCACAGCATCCCAGATTTGATTTTAACAGGGTGGGGCCTCAGCGGGGGCCACCTGGGTTTGTGGCACCTCGTGTCACGTGTTATTACTGCCAACAGCAGGGCCACATCCGTAAGGACTGCCCTCGCTGGCGTAGCTAGGCAAAGGGGCCAAGGTGGGAATAACAACCCAGCCTGACAGGCTCAGCCTTCCCTGGGCTTGCTAGGGTCCGCCAGGGAGGGGGCTAAGAGTGACCCCCCCATTACTCTGGATCTCACTGAGAAAGTTGAGTTGCTCCCTGAACGGCTTGAGAGTCTCCCAGTTGAGGTTGATTGAGAGTCTCCCTGCACAGGTTGAGGGTACATCCATGGAGGAAGAACACGATGGGGTAGTGACTGGGTCTTCCCACGTAACCGTGGTGAAAGCAGTTCCCACAAGGCAACATCGTGCCCACATGGCTCTTGGAGGTAGTAGTTAGTCTCCATGCTTTGCTGTAGACTAAGTCTCAAAGGCATTGTGAATACAACGTATGAATAAGCCTTGTAAACCTACGTTGGTATGTGAATATAAATACCACGTGGGCTATGCAGATAGGAATGCTAGTCGAGTCGCATACGTTTCCCTAGATAGGTACTTTGGGTACTGAGGTACGTGACAGATGTCAGTACCCAGTATACGTAGTGTCCTGTCATTGGACGGTACTAGAGTATCCTAGATAGGGACCGTACTGCAGCGTGCATTGATTTGTGATCGCACGATGCAGTGACTAGACTGCTACCTGTCATCGTGTGGCCTCAGGCCAACGGTCTGCACCCAACGGTCACTGGCGGCGCAGCCGGGGAGAGGAACGTTGATAAAGGGTAAACCTATTTTCTAATGAACCAAGCAATTCATTGCTCACAGCTTTCAGTGTTCTCAAGCAATATATCCCACCGCATTCTAACTTGAATTTTATTTGCTACCATGGCTATCACGAACAAGAATGTCGCTAAGAAGCTTACCTATACAACGAGGATGATGATGGGCAGGATCGGCGGATGCCCAGAGACAACAACAAGAAGCCGGCTGGCGATGCGGCCATTTCCAAGAAAAAGAAAAAGAACAAAAAGACTCACAATGGTTGCCAGGACGAGGGGACGGCGGCTGCAAAGCCGACCGACCTACCCCCCTCCCCTGCGAGGCCGGAGGCCGAGACGGCTCCCCCCGGGGAGACCGGCTTACCCTCGACTCCGGCGGCCGCCCCAGCCGCAACCACGGCTGGCGCGGCCATGGCTGCGGAGACCTCGGTGGTAAACCCCACTGAGGCTCCACAGTCCGGCCCCACGTTGCCATCTCTTCGGGAGCGTATGCCCCGTCAGACGGCCTCGGTGGCACCGGACGGGACGATTACCTTTCGTCCCGCCACATCAAACCTTAATGTCCCTTTCGCCCAGGGACATAACCACATTGAGCTAACGTTTGGGCGACCCTCTGCGTCCCTTCTTCGCAAGACACTAGGAACTCGGCTTTGAGAATGGGTGAGAAATCGTGAGAAAAAGGGTGAGAAAGGTGAGAAAAAGGGTGAGAAATGGGTGAGAATGGGTGAGAAAGGTGAGAAAAAAGGGTGAGAATGGGGTGAGAATGGGTGAGAAAACACGTTTCTCACCCGGGTGAGATTGCCCCAAAAAGGTCAAAAAAGGGGAAAAACGTGAGAAAAATCTCAAGAAAACAGGACGTGAGATAAGTGAGAAAAACGGGAGGTGTGAAACGTGAGAAAAGTGAGAAAATCAGGACGTGAGAAAAGTGAGAAAAGTGAGAAAAACAGGACGTGAGAAAAGTGAGAAAAGTGAGAAAACACAGCGCTGAAAAACACACCCATAATGCAATATGCTGGCAGCCATGCACATGCAGGCAGTGCCAGTAACAACCGCTGTTCAAAACAGCACGAACAATCATGATTTTTTCATTAAATGTTTGAATAATTTTAATGTTTACAGCTGCAAGAACCCGTTGATTCAACTATTCAACACTGTTACGGCGTTATGTACATCTTCGGCATTCAATGCCTGTTCAACACATGCAGTCTGTAATGGCGTTATGACATCTTCGGCATTCAATGCCTTTCATCAAATACTATATGGCAGCTAGCTAACATCGCGGGCCGCTCGACAGGGCGTCACATGCTGACTTTTTATTCTCGTGGTGCCTGCAAGAAATCAAGCAAACCGACACAATATATGCAAGAGGAAAAGAAATCAGATCCTTGACATAGATGTAAGCGTTCTACAATGATCTTGAGCTCATCACCACCTAACAATCCATGCAGCAAATGTGTATGGCAAATCAAACCAAGCAACATACAATTCCACACATCCATGCATGCAAGAGGGGAAAAAAAAACAGGCCCTTGCAGATAAACATCTATACCTTCAAATGCCAAAAACATGACACCTATAATTCCCCCCCAAATGAAAGCAGTGCAGCTAACCTTGGATGGTGATGCAACTGACGACGCCGATGACATGGTATCGTCATCGGCGTCGTCAGTGTCAGTCCTCCCACCACGTTGTTCTTCGAAGGCGGTCCAGTTTACCTGCAAGTAAGAGGCATACAAGGAAGTCAACTAAATCATGTTCAGGAAAACTTAATTGCAGAAAAAAGATGCTATCAATAAATGGCGATTTTTATAGCGGAACAAAATTTCAGAAATCATAGGGGGAAAAACAACAAAACCTAATCAGCCAACATAATTTACCATGATTACATGAACAACAATATGGCATGCATGCAAGATGCAAACAACTTATTTTTAGGCACGACTAAAAAGGTATACTTACCGATGTCATCCCCGTTGCCGTCGAGATGTCCATAGTCGCAGTACCCTGCTGCCGGGCGCGAACAAGGGCCTTTTGTTTTGCTAGGAGGGCTTCTAGCCTGGCCAGTTCTCGCTCTGCCTCCTTCAAATCCGGCTCGAGCTCCATATCCACGTCGCTGAATTCCAGTTTAGCAGGCGCAACCGACAGCACCGTCGGCGTGGCGACCTCCGCCTTGGCCTGCGCCGCTGCCGGCGTGGCGACCTCCGCCTTGGCCTGCGCCGCTGCCGGCGTGGCGACCTCCGCCTTGGCCTGCGCCGCTGCCGGCGTGGCGACCTCCGCCTTGGCCTGCGCCGCTGCCGGCGTGGCGACCTCCGCCTTGGCCTGCGCCGCTGCCGGCGTGGCGACCTCCGCCTTGGCCTGCGCCGCCGCCGCCGTGGCAACCTCCGCCTTGGCTTTCTCCACAGCAGGCGTGGTGACTACCACCTTTGTCCCTGCCTTTGCCTCGCTGCCCTGCACCGCAGCCCCAGCCACAACTCCCTTCGCACGCTTCACAGGCACCTGCTGCGCGGACTCCTCCACCTGTCTCTTTTTCACCGGATCCTGCATGTTGTTGGGGTCCACAGAGGCAGCAGCCTTCACGGCTGCTTGGGACCGCTTGAGGACTCGGTACGCCGTCATGTCCTCGGGGTACACTCCATCAAGAGCCACCCAAGCACATATTTCCTTGCTGTTCTCGTCTTGGGGGAGGTCGTTGAGGGCGAGCTCGTAAGTCTTGCTTGCGCCGTCATGCTCGACGAACAGGATTGAGTGTGGGATCTTCCTTTTCTTGTTGATGGAGCAGACTTTACCAAACTCCCAGATCCACTCATCCTGGTCCTTCTTAGGGTCCTCTAGGAGAAACCGCACGGCGATGAACATCCCGATTTTCGGCTGGGCATCCTTTCGGATGGTGGCCACGCGGCTGAGCTGCGGCAGAAAGTGACCAAGGCCCAGGTCGAGGGGGGTACCGCGTTCCTTTTTTATTTGGGGCTCCCGTTCCTTCTTGAGTTTCTTTGGCGGCACATCAGCTTTCTTCTCTACTTTGTTTTTCTGCGTCTTTGGAATGAACGGCGCCGCGGCCTCGGCTGCCGGCGCCGCGGCCTCGGCTGCCGGCGCCGCGGCCTTGGCTGCCGGCGCCGCGGCCTTGGCTGCCGGCGCCGCGGCCTTGGCTGCCGGCGCCGCGGCCTTGGCTGCCGGCGCCGCTGCCTTGGCTGCCGGCGCCGCGGCCTTGGCTGCCGGCGCCGCGGCCTTGGCTGCCGGCGCCGCGGCCTTGGCTGCCGGCGCCGCGGCCTTGGCTGCCGGCGCCGCGGTTTCTGCGGCGGGGGGAGCCGACGTGGCCGATGGGGAAGCGGCCACGGCAAGGACAGGGTTCCTTGGTGGCACAGGGGGCGGCGCCATGATATAGACGACCGACTGTTCTGAAGCTGAGGCCGGCTTTGTAGATTGCTCAAGTGCAGCGAGCCTGGCCCGGAGGAGCGCGATTTCCTGCTCCTGGGGCGTCAGGGTGTTCTCGACCTGCGCATGCCACAATTTCGGGGAAACGGACACAACCAACTAGGTACAATAGTTAGAGGACGTGATTTCTTGAGCTATTTGCTCATCTGACATGGGGGCGCTTGAAAATGGCAAAGGCAAAGCGGAGCCCGCCGCCTTAAGGCGGGCGTAACAGGTTGGTGGGGTGCTGGCATGCATAAATAAATGGGGTGGGGTGCTGGCATGCATAAATAAATGGGGTGGGGTGCTGGCATGCATAAATAAATGGGGTGGGGTGCTGGCATGCAAAAATAAATGGGGTGGGGTGCTGGCATGGATTACATGTATTAAAATTTTTTTATAGGCTTGTCAGTCACTGTAGCATTTCTTAACCAGATTTATATAAGGGCGCGTGAATGCCCACGGTTTAAAAAGAACATGGTCACGAGCATGGAGAGTGGAAAGCAACAATCTTTGCGGACGACATACAGTAAGCTAGTAGCCAGAATGCTTTCTTGCCGTAACCTACCTTGGCCGGGGCTTGTGGCTCGAGGTGAGTCTTGTGTTGCTTGGGATTCGCCATCTTGGGCTTTGGCACCCCGACCTTCACCTAAGATCGTGCGAGTGATACGACGATTGTGAGGACAAAGACAAGCAAATCAATTAAAAGAAGGAACTTGACGTCGAAGCTAGCGGCAAGTACACATTTTACTCCAATACTAATGGTGCCGGATCAGAAAATATTGCATGCATGAAGTTCGGTTGCCTTTGCATCGGGAAAAGAAAAGCATTCAGTTCGAATAAGTCCAATGTAGAGCTTAGCTATACCTTTGGCGTGTCCAGGTTGGTTAGGTTGGCCAAGGCACCCCCCTCGTCCGGGTTGCGAACGCCGCGCTTCCCGCTATTTGCCTTGTACTTCGAATTCGACAAGTATCGAGACAGCTCGGCGGCTACAAATTTCCGCGCCGGCTGGAATACCGGAGCCTTGCCCGCCTTCGCGGGGTCCACTTTATGCAATTCCTCGTACCTCCGCTTTGCTGACTCAAAAACTGAGTTTGCTAATGCCCCCGCAAAATCGCATATTTTTAGCAGTCTATCGACAACTGCGGCAACTAACGCAGCATCTTGTTTAGCTTTTGGGTCCCCAATGTGAAGGTACCTCCGCGATAGCACCGCTATCTGGCTGCGGAGGACTGCCAGCCGGTTACTCTCGGCGACAAATGGCAAAGGGACTTCCTCGCTGATCTTGTTAACACGGAATGAGCGCCACTCTTCCTCTGTGGCCATGTAAGGCCCATCCTGCTCTGCTGCCATGTAACTACCCAACGGCGGTTGGGTAGAAAAGTTGGAACCTGGGTCAATGCGTCGGCCGCCTGTGTTTGCGGCTCCATGGCAACAACGACTCCTTTCAGTGGACGCGGCAAATTGAACGCATACATCATCTTGAAATCTTGACCGTCCATCTGCACCGATCCGACGACTCATGCAGTATCCCGCTTTTTTTTGTCTTGCAGGAGAGCCGTTGGCCGGTTCCCAACGCGTGCGACCACTGGTCTGCATTAACTTAACTTACCTTAAGTTCTCCAGAGAAGTGACCCAAGCCGTCGGTTGGCACTCATCGACGTCAGCCGCAGTGTGTTGACGCGTCCGCGCGATTCACGCGGCGGCACCAAACGGCACCTACCGACAGAGGGAGCACCGCGCAACTTAAACAACGCGTTCGTTTTGAGGTCTGCTGTGGCTTCGACGATTTCGCATCAAGTCTGACGCGGGGCCTTCCGTGACTTTACATTTACTGTCTTATTTATTCCTGAATACTAACAATGGCGGATTTGAACTGTAGCATAGATGATTTTTTACAGGAGGGGGACGATCATCTGCCTGGTACCGGGGAGGAGGATGCAAAAGCGTTTGCCAGAAACTTCGCAGCTACAGTAGGCAAAATATCAGCAGACACACCACTTTATTCAGGATCCAGTAACACTGCCATAGCTAGCGCGTTGGAACTCTTGTCTATACTCGGCAGGCATTCTGCATCGGCTGCCCTAGCGGATGAGGTATTCACTTTCATCAGCAAAGTTCTGCCAGCCGGTAATTCTCTTCCAGAAAGTGTAAAAGAAGCCAAGAAAGTCATGAAGGGTTTAGGGTTAGATATGCGTGTATATGACGCGTGCCCCTGTGAAAAATATATATACAAAACAAAAGAAGTCCAGACCTGCCCAGTATGTAAAAACAATAGATATGAACAATACGAAGATAGAAATGGAGAGACAGTAACAACAAGAAGGGCACATCGCCAAGTTAGATACTTCCCTCTTATAAATCGTTTCCGCGGATTTTTTAGGATACCCGAGATGTCCAAGGCATTACGATATGCTGGAGAAACTGAAAACAAACAAGACGAAGAAGACCCAAACCGGAAAGTCCACGGAATTAAAGGTAAAAGGCGTCCTTGTCGATTTCTTTTCTGCACGTGCTTTTTGGCTGGCTGTATACGGTTCACCCAACTCATGCTGCATATGTTGTGGTGATTTTGCTGCATATTATAACATTCGGTTGTGCCGCCCGCACTTCGGCCGTCCCGTTTACCCACCTCCCTGTTGTATAATTGCGTGCAGATACCCGAGCGATGCTGCACGTCAAGAGATTGTTCCCTCAGTTTCGGCTTGACCCACGCTTCCTTTTTTTAGCGCTTTGTTTTGATGGAGTATGTCCTAGGTGCTACATGGACCAGCACTCCAGCTGGCCATGTTTCTGTGCAATCTTGAACCTGCCTGAATGGGTCTTCATTAACAAACATTTCTGCCCAATGGTGCTTCTGGTGGGAGGGAACAAGAAAGGTAAGGCCCCAAAGAATATGCACATTTTTCTTGACCTGATTGTAGATGAGCTGGTGAAGATGTGGGATGGGTTTTTCATTTGTGATGTGTTGGATGATGATGAGCATGGTGGGCTCCACCCGGCAAAGATTCAAGCACTGCTTTTGTTTACTGTTCACGACTACCCGGGGTTTGGTAAGATGGTAAATATGCCAGACTCCGGGTACGACGGCTGCCTTGTGCACGGCCCTGCTTGGAAGGGCACCTATGTTTCCCAAGGGCGCATTGTTTTTCTTGGGCATGAGACCTTGCTGCCAGCTGATGACCCCCGTCGCGGTGGCAACGACAAGGAGGCGCCGCCCGACATGACGATGGAAACCTATGTAGAGCACTGCAGAAACAACGGCCGGGAGCCGGAGCCCTTTTGCAGGCTGCCGTACTGGCCTCAACTCCTCCAACGGCACCTGATCGACGAGTTCCACCTGGGGGCGAACAACCTCTTGCGAGTCGCCAACTCCACTAGCGGTAAGTGCGGTGCTGTCTAGTGTTGTGTCACTAGTGTTTGTCGCTGTTTTTTTCCTTTTCAACATTTTGTATTTAAGGAGAATTCCATTAGGATTTATTACATGCTGTGGTTCAGTGTGTGTATTAAGTATTACTAACATTGGTATGCATTTGCGCTTGTATGGCTTTGTTTTCCTTAAATCTGCTGCCAGGGGAAGGTTTGACCTACGCCATTCGGGATCGGCTGAAGGAGATGAACCTGAACCCGGAGCTGCACATGGAGAAGACCGTGACAACCACCACTGCCATGGATGGCACAATCAAGACAACAACCAGGAGGCGGGGGTTGCATCCACCCTGCCAGCTCACCTCGCAAGAGAAGGCTGAAGTTATTGGTGAGTGTTTGCTTTTTTCTCCCAACTGTTTTATAGGTATTTGATTCAAGTGCAATTATTTAGTTTCGCAATTTTTCTTTCTCTGGTTGTGGTTCAGTTTTCCTTTCGCACGCGTTTAGGGTCTTCTCACATTTTCAGTGCAATGTGAACAGTGCATATTGCAGTACAGTAAACGTTCGACTTGTCACTCTCCATGTTGCATCAAGACTTGCCACTGACTTACACTTGTGGGGTTTGACTGTTTTTTTTTTTTTGTCTCCCACGCAGCCCTGGAGCGCCGAATGAAGGACAGCCTGCCCGACTGCTTCCCGGGTGATATTGTGGGGCTGCTGGCCAATGGCAAGCCAGAGAGAAAGGCCAAGACTCATGACAAGCTAGAATTGTTTTCGAAGCGCTTACCTGTTTTGCTTAGAGGCCGCCTGCACGCAGACGCAAGAGCTGCCTTTTTGGAAACGTCTGCAGCATGGGACTCAATCTTTAGCGGTAGGGTCTTCACTCAGTACGAACTGGACGAGGTAGGTAGGGCTATGTTGAGGTCAATTGTTGCACTTGAGCGTGTTCTGCCCGCATCCGAAATGTCCAGGTCGGTTCACGCAGCGACACATTTGGCGGGGCAGATTTCAAATGTCGGTCTCCCTGACGGTAGGTCCATGGCGTGGGGTGAGAGATGCATGAACACAGCGGTTTCTGGCCACATGTCTGCACTCAATGTTGAGCACTCCATGGGCCAGTCCTTCGTCAACTTCGAGGTGCTGACGCTGCTATCCTACTTCCAGCATCGAGCCACCGGAGTAAGTTGTTTCTTATTTGAAGGTCTTTACTTCTTTCTTGTGTGTGTACATGATGTATAGCACCTTGAGTTTGTAATTCTGCATTTACATGAAGCAATGATGGCTCATTTCATTCAGCATGGAAACTCTCCTTGTGTAAAACCTTGATGTTTCTACTCACTCTCATTTTCAAGGAAAGTGCTCTTTAAATTGAATGCCTTCTGTATTTTTGCTTGGTGTGCTTATCATGTTTTTTTCCAATGCAGGTAAAGACCAAGCACTATGTGTGGGACCTTCTCACCAATGATCCGTCGCGCACCATCGAGCTGGGCAAGCGCTCGGTGAAAGACGGGTACCGGTTTTCTGAGGACGAGATGACGGCGGCAAGGGATTTGCTGGTAGAAGATGCCCTTCCCAAGGCTGATTACAGCGACCCTGCGAATGGCGACGAGGCCTACTGGTGAGCCTTGTTTTTTGCAAATGCTACTTACGCCGTCTGCTTTGGTTATTTTAATTCAGTCCTATTGAAAGGCGCCTTGGGATTAGCCATGCAATCATGTTTTACTGTCACAAAGCCAGCCCTAGTAATTAATATCTAGTTTGTTTGGTTTTACCCATCCGGGTGCCATGATCTTGCCGCCAGTAAAAGCGTCCTGTGTTGTATCTGTTTTTTTTTTTTAATAACCAATACTTAATAATAATACTCTTTGCTGGGTTATCGGTGTGCGTTTGTTTGAATGCAGGCGAGATCGCTGTGCTGACACAACGTTCAACGTGCTGGCATGGGCATCATTAAACCTGACGCCGCTTGTGCCGCAAGTCATTGTAGCGGCGTGTGGGGGCGTGAAGCGCTACGCGGATTCTTTCCACAAAGTCAGGATCCACGGGTTCAACTACCGCACGGAGGCTGCGGACCAATCCCAGGGAAAGCGGCACAAGAATGCGGGAGTTGCGGTGCATGGCCCGGGCGGTGTAGACTTTGGTTTGATCACACACATTCTGAAGGCCAGGTTAGAGTACCCACGAGGTGGCTGGGAATGGCAGCTGTTGTTGAAGGTGGAGCTTTTTGATCGCCTTCATGTCGCTCACCTGCCCCAGGAGAGGTTGGTGGTCATCAGCAGCGCAAAGGCCCCCAGGTCGTCGTGCCTTGTGTTGCCAGGTGCAGTGAGCTCAGTTGGGTATGTCGTCGATGAATGCTATGCTCCCGAAATGGTGGTAATCCCTGCCAAACTGCCATGGAGCATGGCACACCAGGCGCAATCTGCCCTCAGTAACCATGTGTATCACAGCGTGGCAGCAGATTTCCCCACCATGCCGCAGTTTGAAGTGATTGAGGAGGGTGAGCCGATGCCACCGCCTGGTGGCAAGAAGAAAGGCAAGAAGAAGGGGTCCAAGAAGAAGAAGAAGGTGGCAGCGGCAGACGTAGGTGATGGCGACGTGGTGCGCCGCGCTGGCAAGGCACCTGCTCGAGGGCGCAGCCGCAAGCGTGGTGCTCCCACAGATGCTGGACCTAGCCAGCCCACCGTTGTAATTGCGGAGGTCCCTATGGCAAAGAGGGCCAGTGGAAGGCAGCGTAAAGCTGTGAACTATTGCGACACTAGTGGGGATGACACTATGTCATCAGAAGATGATGTTGATGCAAGCAACCCCTCGGACAGCAGTTCTGAAGAAGATGACTATTGATTTAATTTGGGCATGACAGCATTGTTTATGGAATGATGTGCTGTTTTATATTGTATGAACCCTATATTGCACCTTTGTGGTGCACCCTATATTGCATATCAAAGTGGTTGAGTTTTTTTTCACGTTAAGGACTTAATGAAATAAAGCTAATGATTTTTCTCGTGTTACACTCTTGGTGAGAAATTTCTCACCACGTTGACTTGTGATTTTTCTCGTGTTAGTGATTTTTCTCGTGTTGGTGAGAAACTTCTCAATTTTCTCAATTTTCTCAATCTTTCTGCCTTTTTCTCACCCATTCTCACCTTTTTTCTCACTTTAGGGTTTTTTCTCACCCCAATCTCACCAAAACGCCCTTTTTCTCACCAAAATCTCACCCTGGTGAGATTTCTTGCCTAGCGTTTGCGGAAAAAAATTGAGATTTTTCTCAATTTTCTCAAAAAATTCTCACAAAAGGTGAGAAAATTGAGGGTTTTGAGAACTTTCTCAGAAATTGAGTTCCTAGTGGAAGAAGGACATGGAGAGTATTAAACTCGCACGGGTGGTGCGAAAACCTGTGGAACCCATCGCCGGACAACCAATGTCCGACGATGAGGTATCCGACACTGCCAGTCTCCCCGATGGGGAGACTGAGATCAATCTTACCCCAGCGCTCCTGGCGGTCGAGCAGGCCGCGCTGGTGGCAAATGAAGAACGCCGAGCGCGGCAGCGGGACCGAGAGGTCCGCCGAGAGGCGGCTTTTCGGCTCGCCGCTAAGCGGCAAGAATATGAAGAGGAAGCCGCCCGTCGCCTGGCCACCCACCAGGCGATGGCGGACGCGTACCGCGAGGCCACCCAGCGGTTACGTGACCTCTTAAAAAATGCTGACTATCCCATGGACTATGCGGACAGTCAAGACCTGGCCGAGCTTGCTCGGTCAGCACACTTTAAAACCATGTCCTCCATCACCCAAGCCAGGGTCACGGAGGCCATCTTGGCCAAACATGGGGTGGTAGCTGAAGAAGCCCCCCCGCTGGAAACCACCAGCAAGAAACCCTCTCCCCCCAACCCCTGCAGTACAAGGAGGGACTGCTGGCCCTGGGTGCGAGGAAGGGCAAAGAGGCGGACTGTCCAGTCCGGCCTGCTATGATCATGGGAGACCCACTTCCTGACATACCCGAGGATGAAGCTGCCTTTCAGGCAGCCCTCCGGGAGCATGAGGTACGCAAGGAGATGAAGCGTCTCATGCGGGAGGAGGCCAGGAGGAGAGCAGAGGCAGACACCCCTGCCCGCCCCTCCACCGATGGGGCTGGACCCAGTGGGGTTACCCGGACACCCCCGGGCTCCCCCAGGGCCACCATGACCCCCCCTCCCCCTCCCCCACCACCCCAGGTTCGCCCTGTGGGTTGGGGCCCCCTCCCAAACCAGGGGGGGTGGCCAGGACCCCAGGAGGCCCTGGGGGGAGGTGCAGAGGTGCCACAGGCACCCAACAGGCCTGCTGAGGCCCCCCCAAGGAGCGGGGATGTCCTGGAACAGCTCGCCATTCTCCAGGCCCAGCTGGCCTCGTTGCAATTTGTTTTTGCTTTGGAGTATGGGATGGAAGGTCTTAACCTTAGACATCAGTTTAAGGCTCTCAGGGCCTCCTCCACATTCCATCAATCATCTCCTGCAATCAGAGCATTGATTCAAACCTATCAGGAACGTACCCTGACACCTGAAGCAGCCATTGAACAGTGGCCTACCTTTATCACTGATCTGAAACAGCTAGTGCTTACCAATAACCACATGGAAGCAGTAGAACGTTTCAACTGGCTTGCTGCATATAAGGTGAACAAGAATAACCTCTCTGGGGATGCAAAAACATACAGGGTAATGATTGAGAAAGACCTTGAGCTTCTCAAGCTCCAACCAAGGTATCTCATCCACACCTGGCTAACAAAAGCTAATTTGCAACCTTCTGTCCTGGCTTAACCCTGCTTACAGGCCTCAAGTCCCTCTGGGACAACTTCAGAGCTGCCATGCTCTATATCGAGGAGGCAGTGGACCCCCTGGGTACTGGCAACAACCAGGCCCAGGACCCCAAGGTCCAGGGTGTCCAAGGCCACAAACGCAAGGGGCAGGCCAGCCAGGGGGGGGCACCCAAGACCCACAAGTCCTCCCACCAAGGGGGCAGTGGCTCTCAGGGGCGTGGCAACACGTGGCACCGTGTGCCCCTGCATGGCAACCCCAACAACAACAACAACAACAACAACAACAGGTCCCAGCAGGGCAACAATAACAACAGGTCCCAACAGGGCCAAAACAACAACAACAACAGGTCCCAGCAGGGCCAGAACCGGTCCCAGCAGGGAAACAACAACAACAACAACAACAACAACAACCAGCCTGGCAACCCTGGGGGTCCATAAGGTGCCTGAGGTGCTTCCAACGAGGGCACGCACGGCACAACTGCCCCAACAACGACTCCCTGGCCAACGGGGTGGATCTCTGCCCGGGCTGCTGGCACGCACGTCATCCCCTGGGGCCTCCAGGCAGCCGTTGCAACAGGCCTCGCTACCCAAATCAATGTGAGTTCACTCACCTTATGTACTCTGAGGATGATGATCTCATTACCATTGGGGATGGCAACCAGGGCATAATTGATTTTGAGGCAGCAACCTTACTGTCCTCCCAACACCCTGTTCTGGAACCTTACATAAAAGCACTAACCCCTACTGTTGACAACTCCATAGATATCAAGGAGCTTGCTCATCAGCTGCACCTAGCCATGGGTCATGAAACAGTGGCTGAGGAACTGGCCAGACGGCTGGGGGTAGTAGCATGGGAAAACAACTCAGGAATGCAGTAAAACTGGCTAGACAACACTGTCAAGAATGTCAGTTCAATAGCCCCAAACCTCAAAAATGGCATACTGCAACTCCTTCCACCAATAGGGGCATGATAGTGGGGGATGTGATGCACATCAACAAAGATGTCCAACCCTACCTGATCCTAAAAGACTCATGGTCCAGGTTCACAGTAATGGAACCCCTACCTGGCATGTCTGCAGGGCAGCTACGTGTTGCACTCATGATTGCTTTACCCAGATTCTACCCAGTTGACAGAATTTTGCTTGATCAACAATTTTCTTGTCTGACTGACCTGGAAGGGTGTGAAGCAATAGAGATTGCTGGGCTGGAAGATCATGAGGGTCAGGGGGTCATTGAAAGAACCATCAGATCTGTCAAAACCCTACTAGCCAAAAATCCTTCCAAGGATGCTACTTCAGGGGTCTATTGTGACAGGGCACTCTGGTGTCATGAAATGTGCACAACCCTAAACATGAGACCTGTCTTGCATGCCACGTGGGGTGAAGTAATCCCAGCAGGCCTGCAGGCAGGTGTATATCCCCCAGAGGTGATAGCACTGTACAACACTGCACGTGCACAAACCTCAGCAAAACTGGCAGAAAAAGATAAAACCCATTCCAGGCCAGTATTCCAAAAAGGTGATCAAGTTCTCTATTACAAGGAAAACAGCTTTGGTAAGGTTGGAACTTGGCTAGGTCCAGTTACCATCCGTGGATTTACCAAAAACAGCAAGACCGTGGAGGTCAAGCACAATATCAATGGGAAGCGTCACAGGGTGAGCTGTCATAGAATTAAGAAGTATTATTCTCCCATGGCAGACGTGCCTGGGGAAGAGTCTTTAAGCATGGACTCACTACTTCTATCTGGCAACTCCAGCATGCCCAGCAGTAGCTCTGAGCCACCAATTACTGCTGTTGACAGCACCACAGCACCCTCTGTGAACACTTCCACCCTCAGTGAAGCCAGGCCCACTTCACAACCTGGGGATTGCTTAACCAGGCACGAGGTAGCTGGGTTGGAAGCATTAGCTCAGCCCCAAGGCACCAAATTGTCTGCCAACCCTCCCGCTCTGAGGTCAAGATTGGCAGTCGCCTTGCAAGCATTACACAGGTCACATAAGCAACAAGCTGCTGTGGCCGCAGGGTTGGCAAAAGTCTCAGCTGTGTGCACTAGTCAGGACCCCTGGACCCTGGCAATAGACACTCAGGCACAGGTCAGTGTGATCAGTGCACAAGCCATCCCTGGTCTTGAGATTGCACCTTCATTTTGGGCACGGGTGCAGGATTTCTCAGGCCAAAGCTCACTGGATGTAGTGGGACAAGTGATGCTCCCTATACTTGGTATTCAGACACCCTTCCAGGTGGTGGAGGGGTACTCTGGTAACACCTTGTTGGGGGAACCTTTTGTATCCTATCCTGGGGTGCTTATCTCAGCTAATGAGCTCAGTGTCACAGGGGTGGGTGCAGTTCCTCTGGACCACTTTAAAATCCCTCTCTCCAGTATTGTCCCTGGTATGGATGCTGTCATCAAGGCAGTCAACACTCAGTATGCACCAGGGGAGATCCCTGATCTGGACAAGTTAGTGCACAGCCAGTTCCTCCATCCCTCAGCCTTTGGGCTGGGTAAGTGGGACATAGCCATGCACTCACCCCACCAAATCTCCCACGTCATACAAGAATGCAAAACACAAAAAGGGTTTACCAAGTGGCTGATGGCCATTGTCCACCAAGCCAGGCAGGAATGGGTCCTGCCCAACCCCAAAAACCCTCAATACAAACCGCCTGTCACCCCTTCATGGGACGTGCCAGAGGGAGCCAAAAAGCTCAGATTAAAATTTGTTCTCAAACAAAAACCACAAAAAGTGGGCTCCCCAATCTTCCATGCCAGACCATGTGTCACAGAATTAAAGGGGACCTCCACACTGCCAAAAGGGGAAACATACACACCTGGGCTGCAACAAACCTCACTCAGGATCATGCTCTCCCTCTTCCTCCACAACCTCAATGCAGGCCAAGACTATGTCTGCAAAGCCACTGATATTAAAAGGGCCTTCCTCAGGGGGGACCCAGAAAAGGCTGAATCTGTGTGGAAAGGGAAGGTGTACGTGGTAGACACCCCAGCTGTGTGGAAACCTTATATTGATGAGCCCCACCTTATCATCAACATTGGGGTGGAAGGGCTTGTCAGTGCCCCAAAAATTTTCAGAGACTCAGCAGAGGAAGTATTCAAAAAGCTCAAGGCCACGTATGATGACCTGGACCCATGCTTTTTTGTTGTACCCACCCCCTCTGGACTGCTGTTCTTTGTGTGGCATGGAGATGACCAACTCATTTGTGGGCCTAGAGCTGAGGTGGAAACCTTTATTCAGCAGGTCCAGGAATCATATGAGATTGGCAAACAGGTGGAATTGAGCACAACCCCCATCCAGTTCTGTGGCATCATGTTGCAGCTGCATAGGCAGCCAGATCAGTGGGTCTGCTCTCTCTCCCCTCCTGCAGAATATATCCAAGATTGTCTAGATCTGCTGCAGGACAACTACCTCCCCTTACATATGTGTGCCACTGTTCAGGGCAAACTGGGGTGGTGGTCAGCCATCTGTGGGGCTCCCTTAGCTGTCATCAGCAGGGTCACCCATGATGTTCTAGTCAAGATCAAATGCAGTCACATCAGGAAGTTGGTCAATGACTGTCCCCCCCTCATCCTCCATGGCCTGAATCTGATGGAAGACATCCACATCCAATGTGTCATGGACAGCTCCATGGAGAGCAGAACAATCAATCAGATGGGGGCACGGGAATCAGGGCTGTTTTTTCTCACCAACAGGTCAGATTACATGTCCCTCACTTCCTGGTACAGCAGGCTACACCGCAGAAAACCTGGCAGCAGCAACTCAGCTGAATGTCGTGCTGTGGTGTCTGCTGCATTGCATGCTCGTTCCCTGCAGCACATGCTCACCTGGCTACAAACCCAGGCAGGCAGCACATGCAATGTCATCTCACATCTCTATACTGACAGCCAATCTGTGATCAGTTTTCTAACCAAGAAATCTGTCTCTGCTGCTGTCCACACTGACTTGGATTGGGTGATCCTCAAACAGGAGGCCACCTATTTTTCCAGCTGGACTCATGTGGATGATGAGGACAACCCAGCAGACGCTCTCACGAAGCTGCGGGATGCTGCTGGCCAACAGTACCAGCTCCTCTTTCAGAACATGAACCCCTATGATATCAGAGTCAGTGTTTGAATAAATGACTGGCCATAGCACAGTACACAACCACCACACCCCCTTACCACAGCGATAGCTGCTGGGCGCCATAAAATTCAACACATTCGTTGTGGGGTGTGAGTGCTGGCTAGGTCAGATTTGTATCCATTTGCAGCTTGAGGACACAAGCTTTGTATCCATTTACTTAATGTGTGCTTCAGTAACTGGCCAAACCAGCCAGCTGTGTACACCTTATTTAATGTGCAATATAACACCTGGCCAGAACAGCCAGCTGTAACCAACCTGGCTCAACCAGCCATGTCTCTTTTGTACCCCTAATCAACTTAAAAACAATAACAATAATGTTGGGGGTGCAGACCTGCATTAAGAAATAAATAATAAAACAATACTGGAGTTAGTCTCCATGCTTTGCTGTAGACTAAGTCTCAAAGGCATTGTGAATACAACGTATGAATAAGCCTTGTAAACCTACGTTGGTATGTGAATATAAATACCACGTGGGCTATGCAGATAGGAATGCTAGTCGAGTCGCATACGTTTCCCTAGATAGGTACTTTGGGTACTGAGGTACGTGACAGATGTCAGTACCCAGTATACGTAGTGTCCTGTCATTGGACGGTACTAGAGTATCCTAGATAGGGACCGTACTGCAGCGTGCATTGATTTGTGATCGCACGATGCAGTGACTAGACTGCTACCTGTCATCGTGTGGCCTCAGGCCAACGGTCTGCACCCAACGGTCACTGGCGGCGCAGCCGGGGAGAGGAACGTTGATAAAGGGTAAACCTATTTTCTAATGAACCAAGCAATTCATTGCTCACAGCTTTCAGTGTTCTCAAGCAATATATCCCACCGCATTCTAACTGTAGTTTGTGTACTCCTTCAATGTTGGAGCGTGGAAGTCCTACCTTAGGGCAGGAAGCTCCTTCAGAGGAGGATGAAGAGGCTGATGGCCTGAATGATGCAATGGGAAGCATGGTTGTGAGTGATGATGCCCTTCCAAGCACCTCACCTGTATTTAATAAAATGTCTCTTGTGTCCAACATTGCATTGAGACTGCATCACATGTTTGGTCATGCTGCCCAGGCACTCCAGTTTGCAAGGAGGCTGGGAGGGACATCTTTGTTTAATGCATGCAGTAAAGCAGGTTGCTGAGGCTTGTTCCTGTAGTCTGGTTGCTCCCAAGCCTAAGAAGTCTCATGTAAGACACTGTGTTGCAGCCTGGACATGTGCAATTGTGTGATATCCAAGAAATCAGGAAACTGATTTTGTTGGTTGGTGTTGACAGATACACCAAGTACAAGGTGCTGGAGCTGTTGCAAGACAAGTCTAAGCCATGTTTGGTGGCTGGGCTCCAAGCTATCAGATCCAGAATGAAACCAGTGGTCAAGCTGCAGTGTGATTTAGAATTTGAGTGCTGCATGGGGCCTGCCCACCTGCGGCAGTGAGAGAAGCTAGGGCGCCCCCCCTCCTTCTCGCTGTGTATATAGGGTTGAAGGTTCCTTTACTCTGTATTGGCACCCACGTGACTGCATCACGTGACGCAGTCACGTGCTTATTATTAATTAATTAATGGGGCATGAAGACCTCCCTGAGTCATTTACAGGGGTCACCCGCAGTATCGCAACAAGAATCGCAACTCCGCAACTTTCCAGGAGGACCAAAAAACACTTTTGTTCCGATTCTTGCGCGGACCGACTTGGACGAAAAGTTGCGAATCGGCCAACGCGTGGTATCACAACTAAAGATACAAACCGGCGTGAAGTATGTCACTCCTGGGCTGACCGGCGCGAAGAATCAACCGAACTGAAATGAGCGGCGTGGAGTTCAGCAAGGGCATTGTAGTGTATATAGTAGACTGTCAGGGGCACGTTGTGTAATTATATGCGTAATTATATGCGTTTCAGCGCCTCACAGGCGGATGATCATGTTTAATTGCTATGTTTTGCGTGCATAAGTGCCAGAGACACGGACATTCATAGCTCGTACTAAACGGATTGCATGGTGCAGGAGCATGGATGCATGGAGGCGTTCCAAAATTTGTAGGCATGATTGGTACGTCAGAAAAATGCTATAGCCGCAGTCGCGCAACATCTAATGATGCGCACATCATCTCGGGCTGGTTTTTACTGCGTCTACACGCGTTAATCACCACGTGGGTGACGATGAAAGGTAGCACTTGTTATTTAATAGTAGCTTCTGTATCATTGAATTTTTCGCAACCAGTAGTTTTCGTTTGATGTATTTCTCGCATTTCATCATCGTTCAGGGCCAGGAAAGTCTCGACGCAGTGATGAGATTGCCTTTCTGTCATGAGATTGCTAGCTTTCCTCTAGCCTTCTTTTTGCTGTTTCGGCATGGCGCAGTTTAGTGTCCCTGCGAGTACCGTCAACAAGGTAAAGTCGTTATATCATTCGGTAAGTAATCTCGGACACGTTGTTGAAGGTTTGTGGTGTTAAGTTCGCTAACTTACTACTCCTGTGTACTAGTTTGTGGTTGTAGTTTTGTACAACCGTCGTCGTAAGATTTTCATCAGTTTTGTTCATGATTAGCTGCGTCTGTACCTAAAATTCTAGAATGACGATTGATTTAACATCTAAAGAAGTTGTAGATGGTAGCACGATGGTTTCTATTGCCTAAATTCTTCAGGAAAGATGGTATCATGGCCAGTTTTTTGTCAGCCTTTTGGCTTTGCTAGTAAAGGACGCCTGTGCAGTTGTGCAGTCCATGCAACATCTATGGAGGCCCCACCAGGCCTTGCTGACGTAGAAAAGAAGTTCGATGCAGTGTTTGTATATTTTCATCCTAGGCATGCATATCGAGGTCATTTCTCATGTTCTGGATGCATGGGTAACACCGCCCCTTGCACCCCCTTGCTACGTGTGCATTTGGGCCTTGGTTTGTGAAGACATCCAATATTGCATTATCACTTAACATTGAATTGTAAGTGTCTTTTTTATCGCACCCGTGCACCCCCCTGAGATTAGTGCTGTATTTAGCACCCATAGGACTTTGCAACATGACTAATGACATGACCCCGAAGAAACTCCCTATATGCGTGTGCTTTGGTCCCAGTATGGACACTATAGTAGATTGTTATCAGGCTGGTTTCTGGACATTATCATGCAAGGTGCAACCAGCCATAATTAGGGGTAGAGTTACACACTGGTCATCCAAGCCGGTTAAGGGGACTCGCACGTCCAAAAGCCTGAAAAACAGACTTTAGTGAGTATCAGTTCCAATGCACATGGGAACCATCTAGTGATGATTGGGTACCATAAATATGATGTTTGGACATTCATACCACCACTTGTTGGGGGTACTACCCCCAACCACGCACCGGTGGCGAGCTGAAAATAGAAAAAGACGCTATTTATGAGATATTTTGCCCAAGACAAACCACTTGTCTAAATGACCTGCCCATACATACCTGCAAAGTTCCCCCACTTTTTTAAAAGCTGGGCTATTTACATGGCCAAAATGGTCACATTTGTTTGAGTTATTAATTTTCCCGCAAAATGGGTACTTTTTTGAGCCAAAAAAAAAAAATCAAATCATTAACACATCAGATTGGGTCATCCATACATGCGATATTCCACTGAGTGGAGGGAAACACAACCACAAAGTTTGAGCTCATTCTGACAAGCGTAGCTCAAGTTATTGATTTTCCTGTGATGCCACCTGGGTAGACGCTAAAAGAGAATTGAGCTAGTGCTGAGCCAAAATGACATCTGTTTTGCTACCCTAGACACCCAAAAACATGCCCACTTTGATCACGGAGTGTGAGGAGGATGTCCGGAGCGTCATACGCCCCACCCCTCCATCGGCACAGCCAGCCTTGTGAGTCTACCCTTAACAACAAGGCTGGTAGGACGACACGCCTGAGCAGCATATGTCATGCCTATCTCAGGCTAATAATGTGTGATTTTGTGCCAACAACCAAGTTGTTCCACCCAACAACACATTAAAAACCCTGTTCCAAAATGCCCAACGAGCCGGACATGTGGAGGACCACACACGCAGTATATAAAGAGAAAATAAGCTGACTTTTTATCCAGCCAACCTGTGGCTAGCTGCTCTGGTTAGCATGACAATGGCTATCATTTACTCAGTGGGAAAGGTGAAGAGACCATTGGAACAACCTACCTGACGCATGTGCCACCAAAGCATTGTGTCCCGCAAAATGCACACTGCCTCCTTTCTAACAAGCACGAGCCACTTTCTTTAGGAGACAGGTGCCAGCTCCTCAGTGTCTGGGGAAAATGATGCCGCTGCTTAGGAAGACCGCGTGAATTTCCTCGAACACAACTGTCTATAAAGCAAAAGAAATTTCAGAGAAGCATGGAAATAAAAGCATTACACCTTCCCGACAGGTTGTGGGCCACGCGCTGCAGCAAGCCAGCCACGTCACAGACGAACTTGCTAAAAAACATCCAGGAATCTAGCGATGCAGCGCCAGGACCCGCAAGTTCATGGCTGCATCTGGCCGGAAAGAAGGCAAAAAGCTTACGCTCAACGAGCTAAGAAAGCAGGAAAGCGCTATCTTAGGACGTTTAATACAAGAACGTACCATAACGGGCATTTATTCGTGCACAGGCGCACAAGAAAGGCCACCCTTTCATGGAGAGGTCGGGCGCGCATCGCGCAGGCCTAATGTTATCTTACCGCAAAATGACGGGAAAGGTAAAGATAGCAGCGGGAATTTTTATGGCTTTAGAAACATCATTAAACTAGCTTCCATTAGGACCATCAAAACTGGCAACAATCGACAATCACACCTGCAGGCATCCATTATACTTTATTCATCCCGACAGAGATTCAGGCCGGACCCCCCCTGCCGATGGTAAAGAAAAAGAGCCCGCGACATTATAGATCGCAACTATCCCACCATAAATTAGAATCAGTAACTAATTTTCTCCAAGAATCGAGCATTTTTTCTGCTTTCCGCGAGCCAGATTTGTCACGTTTCGTCTAAAAGCAGTCACCATGGCCACTTCCGCAAGGGGTGCGCGCACCGTGCACCCACTTTTCACGGTACGGAGGGTACCGCGGAATTTTTTTGGCGCGGAAAATATTCGCCGCGCCGAGTCCCCTTAAGTGCAGGCCAGCGCGCGGTAAAATGGTGACTGTTTAAAAAATTAAATTACGACACGCAGACGCTACGCGTTGATCAGGCGTCGCGTGACCGCCATGCAACCATAAATAGTTGTCGCGTATATTACATCCTCATCAATGATGTGGAGACGGAGATGGAATGAGTATCTATAATGTAACCTTGAGTGACAGGGTTGCTGGCGCCACGGCCCGAATCACTGTTATTACACTTGTACTGAATTGGGTCACATGCATACCCCCACCGACTTGGGGTTGGTATCCTTTATATATCCTGCCATGGACTGGAATCGTTGTCTCCTTGAATACATGTATGACTCACATGGGTCAGGGGGCCTGCCCATATTCACCACTAAAAGGTGCTTACATTGTCCTAGGTCGCATTCATGCATGCATTCGCGTATCCATGCATGCAATCACTTCCATCCCTGCAAGCATTCACGCATCCATGCATGCAAACACCATCCACCCCAAGCATTAACACATTCATGCATGCAAACACCATCCATCCATGCAAGCATTCACGTATATCCATGCATGCAAACACCACCCATCCGTGCAACCATTCACGTATCCATGCATGCAAACACCATCCACCCAGGCAAGCATTCACGTATCCATGCATGCAAATACCACCCATCCGTGCAAGCATTCACGCATCCATGCATGCAAACACCATCCACCCATGCAAGCATTCACGTATCCATGCATGCAAACACCATCCACCCATGCAAGCATTCGCGTATCCATGCATGCAAACAATGCACCCATCCATGCATGCAAACACCATCCACCCATGCAAGCATTCACACATTCATGCATGCAAAACCATCCATCCCTGCAAGCATTTACTATATCCATGCATGCAAACACCACTCATCCATCATTGCAAGCATTCACGTATCCATGCATGCAAACACCATCCATCCCTGCAAGCATTTACGTATCCATGCATGCAAACACCATCCATCCCTGCAAGCATTAATGCAATATTGGTTCATGCAATTAGCACCCATCCTGCGAGCATCCATGCAATTACCACCCATCCAGCGAACATTCACATGCATTCCATGCATGCAGACACCGCCATCCATTCGATGCAAGCACCCATCCTCGGCCCGCAGCATCATGGTGAACACAGCGCTTCCCTTGCCCTGCCTGCGGCCGGACTGTAACACTGGACTGTCTCACCGCTTTAGCAACTTAGACGGTTCAGGGCGATATATGTAGTCGCCTCAAACTTGCACCCGCACGGCCAGCAAATGCTGGGCCGCTGCCATCCCCACTTCACAAACACACCCTCTTTCAGAATCTGTCCAGTATTGTTGCCGGTAATGCATCCCCGTTCGAAAGAGCGACATAATGAAACCACACTGCGAATGAAACAACGCAGTTTGTTTAACATGCCACGGCGCCGACTATACCTCAAGACCATAATAGCTGTGTAATGACGGCGGGACAATGACGGGGTAATGACGCGCAATGACGAGACGATGACGCGCGTGATGAATAGGGAACTGTTTGATAACGAAAGGTTAGTGGTTGTAGACTAATTATAGGTCGTCGATTATTCAATGAAGAGGCGGCACACTGTTGTCTTTGTTCATTATTACACTGACTTCCGCGCGATGAATCCCACTGAACTGAACTGAACACTACGCGGCCAATCAATCGTCAACGGCGGTAACTATTGCAAGTACATATCGGAACCTGCACGCCGATTGGCGACAATTGATTCCTTCCGGCGCAGGTGTACGGCGTACTTTTGGTACACTTGCCAGGTTTGTTGCGATTCTGTTGCATTGCGGAACTCTAGAATTGGTGGGTTTTCAGTTGCGGAACTAGGTGTTGCGATACTCGAGCACGCTCCCATTTCTCATCCAAACATCACTTTTGAAAAGTGAAGGTGCCATGGTGTGCCCATACCTGCCCTCGAAGTGGATGATAATTTTTTTTTTTTGAGTTGCGATTCTTGTTTCGATACTGCGGGTGACCCCTGTATTGTGCACAGGGAGTCCCATGGCAGTCAAGGCGTGGTGGAGAGGACAATCAGAGAGATCAGGACTACTCTGCTGACGGAGAAGAAGATTCCCAGAGCGGGTCCAGATATTGTCAAGACGGCCTGGTTGAGGTCAGTTGAGGACAGATTGAATGTCAGGACATCCATGTATGTTGGAGAGGTCCCTGTGACTCCATTATAATTGCATCTTCGGGAGCTCCCTACTGAGGTTGAGCAAGCCTGGAAAGATAGCCTTATGTTCAAGTTTGCCAAGTTGAGGCAGAAATACAAGGGCTGAAGTGTTCTGGAACCTGTTGTTGGCCAACAAAGGGTAATTCGGTGTGGACAGAGCCCAAGCTTGCAGGCAAGCCTGGTAGCTGGCACCCTGGAGTAGTGACCAGGGTGGAACTAGCTGGGCACAAGTGCTGGGTGAAGATGGAGGATCCTCCCCAGAATGTGCACCGTCTGTCGTGGTCATATGTACGTCTAAGGGGTGCTGAAGCAGAGGCAGTAACTCCTGATGTGACAACCTTGCCAGTTGGTCATGACGTCATCCCTGATCATGCATCACGTTCAAGCTGGAAGTAATCCTCGGGTAAGTCCTGGCCAGACCCCTGGATCTCTCCATTCTTATAGGACAGGCAGATGTGGTCCCCTCTAGCCTCACTAAGCATAGAGGTGTAGGCCTGAAAGATGTGGTGCTGGCTATGCAGAAAGCCAAGCAAGGGCCTCGGGTGCCCCAAGCTCAGCCATGCGGAGCCGCTCAATGGCCGGTGCCCCGGGTACATCGTGGCGATGGGGTCGGCCAAGGCCGTTCGGGTGTCCGAGGCGCTTGTACCAGAACCAGCCCCCCTTGCCGTCATTCTTCTGCTGGCAGGTGCGCAGGTCCTTTACCATCTGCTGAGCGTCGGCCTTCTCAGCTTGCTCGTAGGCGACCCGCAGAGCCGCTTGCAGACTGTCGAGGCTTGGCGGTCGGGTCCCTGTTGTGGCGGAGCATCTGCCTGGCGGCGACCCCTGTCGGTGCTTGGTGGTGGACAGCAAGCTGTCGGCGCGGAGGCAAGGAGGGTAGGGTGCGGGCAGCCATGGCCTGCAGGCGGTGGCTTGGCAGCGATACCTCGTAGGATCACTGAAAAGTCACCTGGGGGCAGAATGGCGTGTAACTGCTGTCGACTGCCCCTGGCGTTGAAGACTGGGCAGGAATTCGTCCCGCGGTGCCTCATTGCGACCTGCTCCGCTGCATGCTGACATCTTGTCGGCATTAATTAATTAATTAATTAATTAATTAATTAATTAATTAATTAATTAATTAATTAAAACCCGTGAACCCGTTGGGGAGTCACGGAGCACCGAAGTGCTTTTAATCATCCCTCTACGTGCACAACAGGTATGTACAGTAGCAGAAAGGGCAGAGACCCCCCGCTTTCTCCTTCATGCCAGAGGCATGCCACAGCTGCAATCGGACACGATATAGACGATCCGGCTAATTTCTGTGGGTGCAATAAGACCCATGTGAGCATATCATAACAAGGAGCGTGGGCAAGTAATCTGGTCATACCCAGGGCGTAGCATGGCTGTTCAAGGGCTGAGCGAAGGCTATGGCTGGTTGTGCCGTACCGTGTGTTAGCGGTGCGCGTGACTAGGTATGGTGGCACAACTAGGCAAAGATTCTAGGCATGGCTGCCATGGCGGCAGTGACTACCAATGACTACAAGCTAGGCTATTCTAGCCCGCAGGGGGCATCCACATCTTGTGGTTGATCATCAGGACCCCGCCCCTCGAATACACCTTGGGCTTCTGGGGGTCCTGCTTGTGGCGGAGGTATTCCGGCCATGCACAGGTCGCGTCGCTGCTGCTGCTGAGCAGGGGTCATGCAGGTCGTCGTCCAGCGTCCAGGTGTGGTCGTGCAACCGCTTGCGACGAGAAAGGAACCGCTGCTAGTCCTCAGGGGAGGGGAAGGTGAGCAGGACTGGTGGGGAAGCCGCCTTGTCCCGTGAGACTGTGGGAAAGGCGGTGGCACCCACGCAGTTCTACCTCACCTACCACTGAGGCCCATGAGGGTAAGGAGCTGGTCCTTGAGCTCGTCGGCAAGGGTGGTTGACGTCTCACCTGGCTTCTGGGGGAAGCGACGCAGCACCACGGTCCCGGTAGTCGCGGCGAGCGCGGTCCGGTCGCCGGTCGGTGGCCTCCCTCTTTGTGCGGCTGGCGAAGGTCTTCATGCAAGCTCCTGGAGTTTCGTAGCGATGGCGTCAGTGGTTGAGGCGGTCGTTGTCCGCAGCAGGTCCGCATTATTACAGTAGGAGAGCAGCGGGAGGTCGCCAGCATCCTGCCGGGGTGGCTGTGATGCGCTTGTCGGCATCCTTCAGTACCCTCCTGAGCGCCTTGAGATTGGGCTGAGGCACCAGTTGTCTCGACGTCGGTCTCACGCCACTGACGCCAGGATGAACCGCAATCTGATGCGCGCGAGCACGAGACGGTGATCAGAATCCACCGTGCTGACAGAATCTTGCAGCACGCAAGCATCCACACAAGAGGGGCGCTGAGCCCGGCGTACGCAGATATAGTCAAGGCAGACCACCCCATCTGACAGCCCAAAGAATGTGGCAAGCTGCTTGGCGGGGCGTGTGAAAGAAGCATTGCATGCAACCAGTGCAGATTTTGCCAACAGATCCGCAAAGAGATCCGTGTTACCGTTGGCCGTCGTGTTCAAGGGCGCGTACTGAGCACCTCCGGTGCCGACTGGCAGCATGGCGTTGGCGTCAAGCAGCATAACCAGGAAGTCACTGCCGGGCTGGGGTGCTGGCCTCCTCCTCCGCCTTGAGGGCGCTGAAGAAAGTTCACGTTCCGCCTGATCTCGACCTGCATGTGGCGCATAGCACACGACAACGGTGAGCGTATGGTGAGAATGTCCTTCAGTGGCCGAAAAAGTGGCTGCTACTGTAGTAGCACACGCGGGGCCGGATCTCAGCACGATGGACTGGAGGTGAGCAGATGCTGCCGGCCGGTGAGCGCAGGAGGCCCACACCGCCTTGACCCGCCCACGGCACCTCCGCCGTAGTGGAATCGCCAGCCTGCGCGGAGGTCGTCGACCATACGCCCGTTGACCCCTTGCTGAGGCCTGGTCGACGGTGCGCCGATGCTCCTGGACTCCGAGGACGGCGATCTGGTTGTCGGCACACAAGGCGATCAGCTCGTCGACACGTTGACGTGCTGGGGTGCCGCTGCTGGTTGAAGGATCTGCAGGGAGTGTGCGGCTGTGCGCTAGCAATACCAAGAATGGACCGTTGCCCTATTAGCGGGGGATGGGGGATGGAGGTGGGGGTGGAGAAGGGTAGTGCTGGACGTGGGGGTGGGGGTGAAGCCCGGGTGGGAGGGGAGGAGGGTGGCGATCGGGGTTAATGCTTTTCAACGCGCATGGAGTCTTTCTTTCGGCCGGGCGGATATGCTTCCTCTCCGTCCTGGCTGGGGTCGATCGCTGGCGTGTCGACTGAGCCTCGTCCCGCTCAAGGCAGGCCAAGAGGCGAGTGAGGCTCGAAAATTGGCGGGAGGTTTGACCGTGGCGTGCCTGGCGACCATGAATCCCGATCATGCTCGCATGGTGCGACATGGGGATGGAAAGGGGCTTGCCTTAAGGCTGTGCCCAAAGCCTAGTATGGTACCGCGAGGCTGCGAGGGTGTGCCCTTACCGGGCGCCCTCCATGCTGGGGACGCGCGCCGTTGACGACGACGATGCAGCAGGGGCTGGCTTGGGGTGTAGCTTGTGCCGCTTGTTGGGAGCTTGCACGTCCGTGCGCCGCCCGTTAATGAAAAAAGAACGGGGGTGTCGTTGACAAGGCGGACGTAGGTGCGAATTTTGTCTTTCCTGGCCTGAACCGCTGCCTCGCTTGCCAGCTGCAGAATGGCCTGCCAGGCCATTCTTGATGACGAGCTGTGCTGGAGAGAGCAGGTCGTCGATGCTGGGTTTGCCAAATCTGCCCAGGAGCTTGCGGACCGCTACAGGACTTTCACCTATGTAGTTGCAGACGACACTTGTGAAGGTCACCCGGATGGGGCCAGGTTGGCCTGCCATCCATGCTGCCGACTCAATGCAGATGCGTTCATTGCCCAGATGAAGCAAATCCACGATGAGTGTCCTGTGCAGGCGGTGGGCAAGCATGGTGTCCGTTTCCTGGGGACCCCCTACCGCGACGAAACGTACCACAATACTGCGTGAGCGTTGGTCTTTTTCATTTGCGGTCTCAGTGTGGGCCGCTGCCCCCCTCCGGGCAGCGTCCGCCCTCATGTTAGCAATGTCAGCCTGCTTCACCATGGTTGCATAGCTGGGAGGCGATTGGGCTGCCGGCTGGGGCAAGGTGGCCAGAGCTGCCTTCACCTCGGCCGGATACTGGTGCGTAGCGCGGAGGTGTCCTGGCGCAGAATAGACGACGGGTCGTCGAGCTGGGCGGCCATGGCCGCGACTGTCTGCATGGTTGAGCTGTTGCAGGTCGGCTTCCGGGGAAGCACTAGGAGTGTTGGCGGGGCCTTGCTCGGCGTCTTGGTATAGGCGGCAATGAGTGCCCGGAGGCTTGGGAGTTGGGGCCTGCGCGTGGCTCAAGAATACAGAAAGTCGAAGCTGTGGCTCATCCATGTCGGCAAAGTCGTCCACCGCGGTAGTGCCGCCTGGCCTGGGAGCGAAGAGCGCGGCGTCGTGGTCTGCCATCATGTAGCGCAGGACAGCCTGCTCGGCGGTAAGCGAGAAGAAAGTGTGCTCTGATACAACCTGCGTGGGCATGTAAGACTCTGGGCGAAAGGCAGCGTCGTCGATAGCATCATCAATTGAATTGAATTGAATTGAATTTTAACATCACTCCGTTGCGAGTATATGTAGCACATATCCCTGAGAAGGGGTATAATATGGCTTATAATATGGCTTATAACAACTTCAACACACGCACATTGCTAGCAGATGACGACCATAGCTGCCGGGTAGAGGAGCTTGTCGCATTTTGCATTGCACATCGTGTATCTATTCTAGGCGCGCAGGAGCACCGTCGCCAGGTGCCATTTGGCACGGTGAGCACTAACCGCCTTGCAGGCGGTTGGCGTTTCTACTTCGCTGGAAGTGGGACGCCAGGCCAAGGTGGTGTTGGTCTTTTGTGCTCGCCGTTGGCACGGTTGCTAGCCTCAGTACGCTTAAGTTTCTAACACCACACCTTATTATGGTAGCACATTTCACCTCCGTCGAGGGGCGGTCTAAGCACCACCTCACGGTGGGGGTGGGCTATGCACCCCATAGTGGTCTACCTGAGTCGGAGCGCCAGGAGTTCTTCGATTCTTTGCATAGCCTTGAGGGGGTCACTCCGGCCCGCCACTTTTTGGTTATGCTGCTCGACGCCAATGCCACGCTCCCCGTGGGCACTGCTGGCAGTCGCTTTGCGCCTGCTGACACGGAAGCTAACAACAACACTCCCCTGTTTTCTGCCTTTTTGCGGGATAGCGGGATGGTTGCTGTCAACTGCCACTTCCAACGTCCCTCACAGGACTTGGTCACTTTTCGTGGCCCTAACGGCCGTCAGGCCTGTTTGGACTACGTGGTGGTACGGCAGCCCAGGTGCACCTCGGTTCTGGACGCCCGAGTGTTTGACACGCCCACGGTGTGCTCTGACCATGCACCGGTTGGTGCGCGCGACCCTTCGGCTCCGGTTCCACGTCCCCGCGCGCCGCGCCCCAGTGGTCCGCCCTGACTGGTCTGCCCTACGCCCGGTCAGAGGAGATCCTGAGGACTGGACGGACGCCGAGCACGAGCGGAACCGGTGCCGACGGGAGTACCTGTCGGCCCTGGATGGCCGGGCGGATGTCGACGAGCTGGACAAGGGTGCCCCCAACGCCGCCATTTTTGCGGGCTTTGCGGCCCGTGCCCCGTTGCTGGCGGCCCGGCACCTGCCGGTCATGCCCCGCCGCCGCCCCGGCCCGCTCTACCGCCAGGACCCCAAGGTCTTGGCCGCCCGGCACCGCCTCAAGCGTAACCGGGACCCGCTGCAGAAACCAGTGCTCAAGGCCGCCCTCGTGGAGGCCTACGAGCACGCTCAGGACGCGGAGGCGGCCCAGTGCATCGCGGATGCCAAGGCCTGCCAGGCTCGCAACCAGGGCAAGGACATGTGGTACCACCTCGACCGGCTCGGCGGCCGGCGGCAGCGCACCCGGCCCGGTGGAGCACACGGGGGACGGCACGGCGCCGGTCAGCCTTGACCGCTGGTTGGCCCACAATGTTTCCTTGACCGGTGGGGCTCGCGCCCCTCCTCCGCCGCTTCACCCCGAGACGGCCGCCCGCCTCGGGGTTGCATGCCGGACCCCCGCCGCCGCCAGCGCCCCCCTCCTCGGCCGCGGACTACCAAGTCCCGGCCTTGCAGGAGGGCTGCCTTGCCACTGACGACGTCGTCCCCCCCTTCACTTTGAAGGAATTGGACGGCGCCCTTGCTCGCCTGCGGTACGATGCGGCAGTCGGTGCTGACCACCTTTCTGCCGAGCTGCTGAAGACCCCTGATCCGGCGGTTAGGGATCTTCTGCTGGCGTTCTGCAACCGTGTCCTGCTCTCTGACGAGCCTCCTCCTGCTGAGTGGCAGACGGCCATCCGCGTCATGCTGAACAAGAAGGGCTCTGCTGCTGACCCCGGTAACTACCGGGGTGTCTGCCTCCAGAGCGCCGCGCTGAAGGTCTTCATGCGCATGATGCTGCACAGGCTCCGCGCCGCGCTGGACCCACACCTGGGTGAGTCTCAGATGGGTTTCCGTCGTGGTCGTAACACTGTCATGGCTGTGTTTGTCGCGCGCCGGTTGATGGAGGTGCGTCGCCTTCCCCCTGACAGTTTGCCGCTGGTCTTCATTTTTGTTGACTATATCAAGGCCTTTGACACGGTTCTCTGGGAGGCTCTTTGGGCCATCCTAGCTCTGGATCGGGTGCAGTGTTCCATTATACGGCGTATTATACGGTACAATACGGTATAATACGCGTTATACAAGGTCGAGCGTATAATTTTTATCCGTTTTATACGATTTGCGTATTTTTACGTATGATACGGCGAATAACACGTATAAGCGCGCGTATAATGGGGTTTTCGCGCTCATCCGAGGTCCGGCAGCCAAATTTTTCGTGCGGGAACCAAGGCGGGAATGCAAGGGAACTTACAAACACTACGGAAACCATCCACTGGTTGACATTTGGCGACCGTGAGACACAAGGATCTTACAAGCAAGCTACACTGTAGCATGGCAAGTTGGCAACCCAAGTTGGCAACCCTCCATGCTGTTTAGGTCTCTGCCCTTGCCTCTCGGGCAGCCATGCACCGAATATTAATATAAGTCATACAGAAAACTGGCTGGTACGAGAGCATGGCCGCTTTACATTTTCAATCTGTAGGCATGATCCTTAGGTCTTGAAAAGCTTATATCCTTGGCCAGGCAACGTTTGGATGTGCGCAGATATGTCTCGACCTTCTGCTCGATGCGGCAACCTCGTTTCAGCAACCATGCAGGTGGCGACCGTGCATGTGCTAACTGTTGATAGGCGGGAAATGCCCCTACATTTGAACGCGGATAGATGTTTCACGTTATTCCTTACATGATTTATAAGCGACGACGGCCAGGAAAGGCTCGCAGCTACGTCCATCAGGTGGGCATGCTGGCTCCGTCAAGAAAGGTAATATGCGGTTTTGATCTGCATGGTGCGTGCTATCCTGTTCACGTGTTCATTGTACTGTATCAAGTTGTTGGGTGGATTGTAAAATAATCGTAGACCTGTAATGGAGGTTTTCTGCTTGTCTTTTGGTTGCTTTACTGCCTCTACGCATTTTTGGCTCGTGATGGTTGGGGAATACCACTACGACATGCAGATTTTGGACCAGATTTGTCTGCTATTAGCTTATGCTTCATCGAAAGCAGTGACGTAGTGCTTGGCATTGTTTGTAAATATGATAAGCTTGATAACGCGATGTTTTTTCTTGCTAGAAACATCTCGAAACAAGTGGTTTTCTGGCCAGATCTAGCCACTATTTCTTGTTTTGCTCGCCAAAGTCAGCCTTCTTCTTGTGTGCTCCTCATGCATACAAGAAACATGGAGATGCCCAGGACCTGCTTGCATGGAAGCATAGCCATCTTACTTATTTTGCTTTTTTCATCCTTCCATTTCATTTGGCGTTGTTTTTTAGGGTATAATGCATAGGTAATCTAGCTCCTCGTGAACCCCGGTTTACACGTCCAGTGTTCCCAAGCACTGCTGAGCAGTGGCAACCCATGTATCATGTGTAATTTAGTGTCAGAAACATGTGGACTGCTTGAAATGATATCAAAATGCTTGAAACAACCCCAAAAACGATGAAATCCAGTATTTGCGTATAATTTCCGGATAATACCGTATTATACTGTATTATCCATTATATACGGACCCCGCGCGTATAACCGCGTATTGCGTATAATGGAATACTGATCGGGTGCCACCTGCGTTTATTGCTGCCATTCGCCGACTGTATGAGGGCTCACAGGCAGTAGTGCGGACTGCGGAAGGCACCACGGTCCCACCATTCCCCCTTCACCACGGGGTGTGGCAAGGTTGTGTCCTGTCCCCATACCTGTTCATTATTGTCGTGGATCACGTCATGCGCCGGGCACGTGCGCGCTTTACTGCTCTTACAGTAAGCGGTTCGAGCCAGGCTTGGACATCCTTAACGTGAAAGAGCACGGCGGGGTTAGACCTGGTTACATACCGCCTTGCCGACCTGATTTACACCGTCCGCATTAGAAGTTTTAAATAAATAATTAGCTTCTGGAAAATGTTCTGGCTGAAAACCATAAAAAAAACAAAAGAAAATTAACTAAGGGGAGGTGGCACCCCAAAACCCAAAAAATCTGACATATGCTAATATCACTTGAAATTCATTTGCACAATGCTGAATTATGATTGGGGGCACTAAATAACATCTCTAGTGAGTTGTCCATGCACTTGTTGGGGGTACTACCCCCATATATACGCCAATAATGCGCTATAAATAGCAAAAGACGCTAATTAGGGCTGAGTATGCCCCAGCCAATGCACTTATTTGTTGGCTACCAAAAATCAAGGTCATATAGTTCCCTGAGTTTGTAGCTTGCTGAGCTATTTACATCATGGAAATGGCAAAACCTTGAACAGTTATTAATTTTCCCGCAAAACAGGTCATTTTTTACCGGACATTGGGAATATACATATCATAAACACTTCCGATAAGGCCACAAAATCAACAAAAATTCCGGCTAACAGGGGGACAGCAGTGTTCCAAGTCCCAGGTCATTCCGACAAGTCTAGCTCAAGTTATTGCGTCAGACGTGTTTTAAAAAAAATGCCCGCTAAAACAGAAAATGTCACTATATCAGCCCTTGTAAGCATCCTGCACAAGGCAGGCAGGGCAAAACCAATCCCCCTTGGGCTCCTTAGTCAACGGGGGGTCAGCGCAGCACCCATGCAGTCCTCCCTTGCACCCGAATGTGCTGCACAGCAGGAAAGGGACACCGTCAATTTCATCCGGGGAAGCACATGCAAGGCAAGGAATATTATCAACATCATTCTCATCATCACTACTACCTTCCCCATCGTCCCCCTGCCCCTCCCTTTGCATCACGTCGTGGCAGCCACCCTTAACACAGGTCATTCCGACAAGTCTTGCTCAAGTAATAAGGTTATGCGTGCTAAAACCTGAACATAAGCTTAAGGGGGGTTTCTTTGTATATGGCCACTTAGGCATGCTGTTTTCCATCCAAAAAGCCAGAAAGCATGCCCCACTCGATCACAAAACATAAGCAAACGGCTAGGCACCACATCTTCCCTCATCTGCCCTCGGCATGGCCAACCTTGCCAGCGCAAGCATAGCAACACGATCGCTAGGCATACATGCCAAGAGAGCATACACTATACTCTACCCAAGGTTACCTTGTAAACTTCATGCTAAGAACTCAGCAAATCTATGATCAAAAGCACATATAATTAACTCTAGCACACTGATGACGACACATGCTCAAGGTTGGGGGTCACTGTGGCACGCACTGATGGGTTTCCTAGACGACCACTCACTACCTGACAAGGCGCTAAGGACCACTCAGAAAGCAAGTAAACACAATCACACTTTACATGCCATCAACATGGATCAAATCCATGCTGAATATGTTGTGAAGTACAAAGGGGTGGCCACGCACCTCATACTCCTTCACCGTCCCTCGAGCATGGCCAGACTTATAAGTACGTGAATAGCAATAATGATGATGGCACTCACATGCATTACCAGCATTTTCTATGTTTCTCCCACGTTAGATTGTAAGGGTTATGCCAACCAAGCTTACCAACACAGCAACAACTCCTTAACTGCACTACCCGACATGGGCAACAAACTGGAACTATGGAGGGCAAGGAACCAAGGAGATCATGGCATACAAAGCTTGTATGCAGTCAACCATGTTAACCATGGTTGGCTCAGCAACATTGCTGTCTTGTCACATCATCATAACAAGGAAAGCTCAAATAAACCAATGATGGCAGCTATCTACATGCAGTCACACAAATGCAATATCTCCAACATGATCGTCGATTTCAAAAATTCCTTCCCTGCACGATAAAATGCAAAGAAACCAGTGGCGGCCGTTCAGCTTCTGACCGCTGTGATGCCGCTGCGAGGAAAGGGTGCGTCACTATCACACAACAAGAAGCGTCCATACGCACAACATCCTTGCCAGAACACGTGCTATGAAATCCCTTACGCCTTCCCTAGGATCTATCGGCTGAGACTAAAGCGGATTTGATCAAGACATCAACGAAAACAAGCTAAAGCTGCCAGGTATTCGTCAACACGACGGCACGCAACGGAGAGTTAACTGGCGGAAACTGACCAAAACGAACGCAAAAAACTTCGAACGATGAGCTCTTCGAAGAAAGAACTGATAGTAGATAACAGTCGCCACAAATCTATACCTTGCCCTCGTAGATCCCTCGCCCAGGCGCGCAACAACGGCCGTTCTTCCATGGAAGGTTCCGACATGCACTGCGCAGGCCTGAAAAAATACTTACAGAGAATGGCCGAAAATGTAGCAAAAAGCACCCGTTCGGTTTAGAATTCGATGCTACCGATATGAATGCATCCTTCACGGTCAAAAAGACCCCCAAAACTGAGAATTTACTGCCGCAATCACGAATTCTATTTTATTCCGCGCGACCAAAAAATGCAGATTACCCCCCATGCCGATGGCAGTAAAAGAAAGCAGCGATATTGTAAACCAGCCACTTGCCGCCGCAATCCAACATCATTAAATCATCGTCTTCAACATCCAATCATTTTTTTTGCATTTCTCTAGCCCTACATTGCTAGTTTCGCCTAAACGCAGTCGCCATGGCCACTTCCGCAAGTGGTGCGCGCACGGAGCACCCACTTTTCACGGTACGGCCGGTGCCGCGAATTTTTTCGCGCGGAAAATATTCGGCGCGCCACGTCCCCTTAATTAACTCCGGGGGCTGAGGACTGGACTCAACAAACAAACAAACAAAATTAATTAATTAACTCATGTGGGCACGGGGTCGTCGCCCTGTGAGAAAACAAACAAACACTTTATATTATATAATATAAAGTACATAAAACCTTCGAAAATACCTTGGACAGGCGGGGAACATGAAATATCGTGAAAATCGAAAAAAACCCGCGAGACGCAGGCCGAGCGCGAGGTGAGGCGCGAACCAAGTGAACCGCTTTTGCATCCAGCAATCCACGCTCTACTGCCTCGGCAGGGCACGTCGGTCGGTACTCAGTAGAGGCTGAGGCCTGAGCGTGTCTACAGATGTACATGTAAGATGTATTACTCATGTGCGATACTTATGGGCCTTGAGCAATTAAATAGGGTATCACTGACCTGAGACCTCCACAGACTCTAGCCTGTGGTGGCCGCCGAAAGGGGGGCCGCCGGGCCGGGTTGCCCAGGGACGGCGTGTACCATATCAAAGAGACAACCAGCGCAGGCCAGAAATCGGGAGAATCCGGACCATGGTAGCTCGAGCCTGCCGTTATCTTTTCCGCGTTTTCGAGTCGTTCAGGATGATGAAGATGAATGGTGATGGAAATGTGTATCCTTGTGCATTGAAATTATGGCTGGCTTACGTGTGGAGCGACTAGATGACCTAGACGGTGGGGCCGGAAACAGCATGCTTGATCAGGGCGTGTGTTTCTAGCCTAACTGGCCGGGAGTGTCTAGTGGTGAGCACCGCGCATTGCTGCGATCGCTCTCCCACCATTTACGAGGAAATACCCGCAAATGGAAAACCACTGAAAAGGTCTAGCTAGTCAGTCATCACGTTAGCCATGCCATGATTCCAAACGTCCAAGAACTGCACACGGTGCAAAGGCAAAAAGCCGGAGGACAGCACTTTCAAATGTGCGGCGGGAACCAAAAGCCCGCGGATGCCAGAAAACATCGTGTTGCGGCAGCGACGCGACGATGTGGACAACGAATCCAGTGCCAAGCTCGGAACGGCCGCAAAGGAGATCTGGCATCACAGGGTTCAGATGTGCGGAGATACTATGCGATCCAGCCGGTCCACGACCTGTTTGTAGAGCTTGTGCCAAGGGGCAGCACCGAACAGATGTGGGTGACGTTGCAAAAAACATCGGACTTGACGGAGCATAATGGCTCGGTCATAGTCTTTGACCAGTAAACGCTGCAAGAGTTCAACAAGAGTCGTGATGAAATCAACACGATAAGAACAAAGACGGGAAAAACGATGTAACTGAGAAAGAACAACACCATATTTTGCTGTGTGGGAAAGGAGACTGTGACATATCTACCAAACAAACAAAAGAAATTTAATTAAATAAGTACCCACGTGCCTTGAACGGCTGCAGGACAAACAAACAAACAAAAGGTTTTAATTAAATAATAAAAACCCGGGACTCTAACTGGCTCCCCAACAAACAATCCAGGGTTATTAGTAATGCAAATACGGCAAAAATTGACCCATAATAACAAACTTCCAATGCGGACGGTGTATGCGGATGACACCACCCTCATCGAGAGCCCCGAGCACATTCAGACCTGGCTTGACTGTCTGGGCCTGGAGGCGCGGGCGGTGGGGTTGGAGATTAGTGTCAAAACCGAGGCGATGGTGATTGGGGCTTCCAGTCCACCACCGCTGCCGCGCCTGCTCGACGGGACGGAGGTCCCGTTCCGCGACCGCTTCAAGCTGTTGGGGAGCTGGCTCCCTGACACCGCCGACGATGTGGACACCCGCATCGGCCTTGCCTGGGCCAAGCTCCGTTCGCTCAAACCCTACTGGCGCTCGAAGGGCCTGGGCGAGCACCGCAAGCGCATGCTCTTCAAGGTCCTCGTCCTCACGGTGCTCACGTATGGCGCCGAGGCGTGGACAATCCCACTAAAACGGGCAGCTAGGCTAGACGGCACGGTTTACAGGATGCTCCGACAGGTCCTTAACGTAGGGTTTTCCGAGCGTCCGTCATCAGAGTCTTTGTATCATGGCATGCCCCGTATTTCGGACGAGATTAGGCAGCGTAGGATAGCATTAATTTGTAGGACACCTTGCCCGCACCAGCCAGGTCGACACCGCCCTTGGTCTGGCCGGCCCCCAGCGGCTTGGCCAGCCAGGGCGACACATTCTGACCTGGCCTGGCCCCGAGGGCATTCCCAAACGGGTAGGGAAACCTGTCACGACCTACGTCCAGATGTTGCTGGACGACCTAGTGGTCCCAGCCCAGTTTGAGCACCGCATCCACTCTCTCTCCCGTCTTTGGACTGCCATGCAGGACAAGACGCGGTGGAGGAAGATTGTCAAGGCTCACACGCCCGACCCTGTGGGCAAGCCCCCTCCCCCCAAGCGGAGGAGGCGTTTTGATGAGTAGTGTAGTTAGGATTTTCTATAATTAGAGGATAGTTTGATCACGCGGCTTCCTCCACCCCATCCATCATGGAAATGTGCTACATGATCTCCCCACGGAGGCATGTTATAATTTAATTTAATTTAATGGCTTATAATACACTCTGCACATTAGTAATGACATTAGTAATGAGGATTTAATTGTACGCGGATTTGCCCTATGTTTCCCACATTATTAGGCACAGGCGCCTGGGCCTAGCCGGGCACCTGGCCCGCACAGATCAGGTAGATACATCAGATAGACTAGCTGGCACCAAGCCCGCCCAGCCAGGGCGATATGTCCTCACCTGGCGTGCCCCAGGCCGCGCGCGGCAGGCCGGGCCGCCACCCGTGGACTTTTCGTGATAGACTCGGCATGGACATGTGCTACACTAGACGTGACGGGCTCACACCCGGGCAGCCTCCTGGTTTGTCTGTAATATGGAGGCAGATGGCGCGCAAGGATAGATGGCAAATAGTGATGAAGGAGACCACCCCCAAGTCTGTGGGGGCTCCGCGTGTGCATGACCGCGTATGGCATTCATAGCGATTCGGGCCGCGGTGCCCACACCCCTGTAACTAGGACCTAGATAGCTTACACCATCCATTCCATGTTTATTAATCCATTCCATCCCATTTTCCCCTCCCACTGAGGACTTATGCTCACGTGACGCAGTCACGTGTCTATTAATGAATTAATTAATTAATACACTCTGGGCTACTTCCTGCAAGGGTACGGTGTAAACTACACCTGCTCTGGGTGCACGAAGTGCACCTGCACACCACTATGGCTATCCTAGCACCTACCGAAAGGTGCTGGCATAGAGGGGAAGATCAGCATGGCTATACAAAGGCTGGCTAGGGCATGGCTTCTCAGCAGAGAGGAACTCCCTGCATGGGCACAGCATAATTAACCTAACATAAAGCTAGGCATCGTCTGGAGTGTGGCACGTCATAGGCACACATGTACATGATTAAATAATGCTACTGTAAGGCATCATCTGGTATAGGGCCTGTAGTAGGCGTACATGTACAAGGCCATGGCTAGGCCTGACCATTCTACACTACAGCATCATCAATGGGGGCGTCCTCGCTGATTTCCCCGCTGGGAAGTGAAGCCGATGGCGGAGGGACCTGACTATCCATCTCGTCCGCGGGTCCTGCGCAATGTCGCTTGGAGGGGGCGCTACTAATGGCCTCTGCGTCGGCCTGTGGCTGCGTCGCTGAGGTTTCCGCAACTGCGAGTAGTTGCGAAATGGTGTTATGCGCTGATTCCTTCCCATTTGCCGGAGGAGAGGAGGTGGCTGGCTGGGATTCCGCCATAGGTTGTATCCGGAAAAAGACGAACTCTGCCTGTGCCGCTTGATAGCTTACGAAATCTTAGGCGATGGCTGCAGAAAATTATATCGGCGTGTTCGTCCGGAGAAGACAAGGGTTTATCATTCCTTGGTTTTGGACTGCGTTATCGGGCGATCGATGTGCACAAAGGTTTTTATTAAGATTATATTTGACAGGGACTTAACATGTGGGATGCTAGCAAACACTTAAAGTCGACCACAAAAATGAAAAAAGTGGACCAGCCCGGCTGGCAGCCTGCCGGAGGAACGCGGACGCAAGCAAACACTAAATGTACAGAGTGTACCAGTCCGGCCGGCGGCCTCCCGGGACGCAAGTTTTATTTCAAGACCAGTAGTTCTCGTACATTACGCCCGACAACATCACCTGCATAACATACGGTGTGCGCCCTATTTATTCCCGTTTTCTCGTCGCCCCTTGCGTTGGAGCACCTCCTCCCCATCCGACGGCTCCAAATCCTCAGGACTGGCGCGCCGCAGCAAGGTCCATGTAGCATGTGCGGTACTACAGGCGATTCGACAGCATGCAGCATGCAGCATGTCGGGCCACTGGACTGGGCTATTCGGCTACCACTATGCGGTTTTCGGATAACTCTTTGCGGTTTTTCGGATAACTCTTTGCGGTTTTTCGGATAGCTCTTTGCGGTTTTCGGATAACTCTTTGCGGTTTTCGGATAACTCTTTGCGGTTTTCGGATAACTCTTTGCGGTTTTCGGTTGTACCTGTCCGTCGGGCCGTTGGATTCACACATCTGACGGTCGTAAATCGGTGGGAGAGTAATCGGGCGGGAGAGAAGAGCATTCTTGCAACCAACCCGGTGTAATTTCATGGACGGAGTCAAAAGTTATGAGCATTCTCGTATCAAGGAGACAACCAGCGCAGGCCAGAAATCGGGAGAATCCGGACCATGGTAGCTCGGGCCTGCCGTTATCTTGTCCGCGTGTTCGAGTCGTTCAGGATGATGAATATGAATGGTGATGGAAATGTGTAGCCTTGTGCATTGAAATCAAGGCTGGCTTACGTGTAGAGCGACGTTCGTATATTGCATTCCGTCACCGTAAGACCGGCATGATTTCGAGCTACCATGGTCCGGATTCTCCCGATTTCTGGCCCGCGCTGGTTGTCTCCTTGATAAGTCGCATGTGTCAATCGAACTAAATGGACAGAAGTCCGAAAGTATAGCTTTTTTATACCATATTTTCGTAGAAATACATTTACACAAGTATACACAGGGTGGAAACAGGGCCACTTGTGACATGCCCTAGGGCACCTATTCTTGATTATGTCCCATGGGCGTTTATGACAGAAAAAATAGATTTATCATGGCCATCTGCATGGTCATGCACATCATCAGCTATTAGCTAACATGCATCAGCAGACAATAAAAAAACTGCAGCGATGCAAATACACGTGCGTGCACATAATGAGTTTAGTGTAATCCCCCTTCCCTTTTCCTGTTAGCACCAACTAGAATCACTATGCGTCCAATCCCAAGTAAATGACCATGGCAGTGCAACAAATTACCACAAATTGCGTGGCTCTCCTTATCCTGTGGAACGCATCCTCGTGATTTCTGGCTTGGCGGCCGCAGGGGACTTAGCACCCGCAGAAGGCAAATGGAGCGGGGCCGCGTAATACACGGCGGCAGCCGAGATAGCCATGGCAGCGATCAAGACGAACTCGACCACGGGAAGGGCACCAGATTTTGCTTTCTGGTCCTTGCTCGAAGATGACTCACTGGGGTCCACTGGTGGTGGCGGTGTGACTGGTGAGGCAGGGGCGGCTGGTTTGGCTGGCGTCGCTGGTGCAGCAGATGCCGCTGGCTTAGCAAGTTCCTCTGACTTGGCGGGTGCCGCTGGCTTTTCGGGGGGCGATGGTTTAGCAGATGCTGATGGTTTGGCCGCCGCAGCTGGTTTGGTGGACGCGGTTTGTGGCGCGACCTTTGAGGCTGCAGCTGGCTTTGGTGCCTGTGTTGTGACACACATTGCAGGGAAAAGGTCACGCCCATGGAAAGCATGCATTTTGCCATCTGGTTGTTACTTACGGAGACTCTACTCTTTATCTTTACGATAGAGAGGTTGGTGTGATGGGATGGCCATCCTCGACGCAGAAGTGCTCATCTAATCTCAACATATATCCGTGATGTCAGTGTCATAAATTTGGATGCTAGGGGTTCCAACAAAAAAATTGGCCGCACGTTCCACCCACATTTATGACACCTCAGGCACCCGCTCCAGTGACATGGCCAGCCCAGTGGTCTCCTAGTGAAGGAAGAAATTTGGAAGAAAATGAGAGCAGATTCCCCACTAACTCGAGAAGCTCTCTCAGCCTGACTGCATCCGCAGTTCTGAACACTGTGATGTCATACGCATCCCTCATAGGCTGCCAATGGACTACCGCTTCAAGTCACTGCCCCCAGCCCTTGTCCCCACAGGGCACCTTGTTGAGAGGTCACGCCTGGTTTATGCTGGGGACAAGGGCTGGGGACGCTGACTAGAGGCCCGCAAGGCCCCGCTGCTGCCAGGGTATCACATTTTTCTCCTTACGAAAAACGTGCGCTACGCAAACCAGGTAGGCAGCGCCAGGGCGCGCAAGGGAACTAGGGTGGTCGGTCACCACGGATGCAATACCTCTGGTACGGAATAAACCTCTTCTCCCTCGGAGGGGCAGGCGAGGGCACATAACATAGCCTCCACGGACGGAGTGACCGGGGAGGAATAAAAGAAAAGACAAAATTTAGAATAAAACTAAAAAACAGAGGGAGAAAGAGGAGCCTGGACCAGGGGTGGGGGGGTGGGGAGACCGACGCGGAAGAATTAAAAAAAAAAAAAGAATAGAAAAAAGGGCAGGGCGGGGGGCAGTGGCGATCCATTACCTCCACGTCGGCCGTCACTGGGGCTTTTGCGGGGACCACAGGGGGTTCAGGAGAGACCACAGACCCTTCGGCAGGAACGACGGGCGCTGCGGCGGGGGCGAGAGACGCTCGTGAGGGCACGACAGACGCATCCGCAGGCACATCAGAGGCTTCAGCGCGCGCGAGGGGCGGCGGCGCGGCCACCACGGGGGCACCAGAGCCGGGCGCAGGCACCACGAGAGGGGCGTCGCCCGCTGTTACCACCGCCGCCGCCGCCGCCGAAGCCATGCCTGCGGCGCCTGCCGCCAGCCCCTCGCCCGCCGCACCCGCCGTGCCCGCCCCCTCAGCTACCACACTGCCAGAATCCCTGGGGGTACTTGCCTGGGGCGTCTCGGCAGGTGCCTCCGCCTGCTTGCCCTCGGTGCCTTCGCTGGATTCGAGGTCGGATTCCTTGAGCTCATTTCCTGCGAGGTCCTCAACAGCTGGCGTCGTCCCACTCGGCTGGCCCTCCCACGCGTCACGGACAACGAGCTGGAGATTTCCGCGCCCCTGCTGCGCGACGGCACGCTTGGGCAGCTGCGGGGTGAGGAGGAAGTTCTGGCCAGGCGACCAGCTGGCGATGGCGCCCCCCTGGGCGTCGTTCACGAGCGTGTACTTGTACTCGACTTCCTCGCCCTCGGGGAGGAGCTGCGTGGGGGATTATGACAAGGGGTGGAAAAGAGGTATAGAGATAGTGAGAAGCGGGATGGAAAAGAGGTATAGAGAAGAGGCACAGAGAAGAGGGGTAAAAGAGAACGATAGAAAGGAGTGAAAGGTAAGAGAGACCGAAAAAATAGGGATAGAAAAAAAGGGATACAATCCCGGGGGGGGGGGGGGGGGTGGAGGTAGCGGGGTGGGTAGGCAACAAAGCAGAGGCAGAGGTTGGTCGTTGCTGAGAAGCAGAGGGTGGCCAGGTGGGTCAGCCAGGGCTGCGGGGAACACGCGTGGTCAAGCATTGTCTGCAACATGCAAACACCGTAACCGTCTCATCAAGCTCACATCAGGAATTCAACACCAAACGTTAGGCAACGGTATCGAAGGGGGTTGCCTTGCACAGATTTACTTTCTACCCAAGAAAAGGTGCAAAACTGGCGGTGCTTAGCCAGACCGAAAAAGTATCGAGCGCATCGGGGGCAGGTGCTAATACAATGACTGGCCCAGTGGATGACAGCATTGCAACCCCTGCAAGGAGGACGAAGCTGCCGATATGAAACCCCAACAAACTCACCATGAGTGATGCGCCCCTCATCAACCCAAGACCCCCCTCCCCCTCCCTCAAAAAACTGCCTACACTCCCCCATGGAAGGGTCCCTCTACACAGAAACCACTGCAGAGGCACCATTAAACTCCCTGGAATACCCCTGCAGAGTACCACCACCAAACCGCCACGAAAGCCAATCTATATGGGAAGCCGTCTTTAGGGGTTGAAGGTTCCTTTATTGGTATCCACGTGACGCAGTCGCGTGCTTTTTATTAACCGATTCATGGGAAGACGTACCGCCTCGCCCACCCAGATGTCTCCATCAGACCACTCCAACTTGAGCCCCTGCGCCGCATTCCAGCTGCCCAGCGCGGGGTGGGAGCCGACGACGCGGAACGATTGGCCGAACGCCGCCTGACGCTGCATGCTGAACTTGACCTTGACTGGGTGCGCGAGAGCCAAGGGGGTGAGGCAGCCAAGGGGCAGCGGAGGAGAGGTCAGGGTGGAAGGTGGGATGCGAGGGGGTCAGCGCGCCGGGGGGGGTAGTGGTTGGGGGTTTTGATGGCTGCAAGGGTTGTTGGCTGCAAGGTTTGATGGTTGCAACGATTGATGGCTGTGAGGTTTGATGGTTGCAAGGTTTGATGGTTGCATGGTCGATGGCTTGAAGGTTGAGGGGGGCCCCGGCCACGGAGGGTACTGGGCATTGCCAGCATGGCATCCCGTGAAGTGACGTGGGGAGTGACAGTGATGCAAGTGAACAACAGAGAGCTGGAGAGGTTGTAATAGAGAGTTTTATTGTCAGTGGATCCATTATACTCAATGTTGGCCGGTCAATCGGGACTGGTAGGGATGATGGGCATGCATGGTTAACCGACAAAAGTGCATGCAAGTAACGGCCGTTCCCAAGATGTGCCCGGGTGGGTGGGTGGGTGGGTGGGTGGGCGGGGTGGAGAGAAAGTTCGGCAGAAGGAAACTATCCTTAGCGAAAAGGATATCATCTGCCATAGTGGCATGCCTGGGAGTGACTGCACCACGCCCACATGCCTCCGCTCCAGGGTGGCCGCGAGACAACGCCTCCATTTGGTAGTCACTGTAACACCTGTGTGTATTACGCTGTCAATAACATTCTTCGATATCGCCCTGTATTAGGTGAAAGAGCTGTATGCTACGATATGCCTCTGCGCACTGCCGGAAGAATAAAAGAATTTCACACCCCCAGAGGCCAGGGGCCAGGGTTCTCTCATCCACACGTGGATTCTTGCCCACTTACCAATCATGCCATCCACCCTCCACCAGGCAAATTGCGCTCCTACTACTGCGTAGTATGATCATAAATGGTTATGACTATATTACAATAATTATTGTAGCCATGACCATAAATGACTGTTTCCCTGATACGTAATAAAGGTGCATGTCACACAGTCATGAACCGTGATCCGATGCACGGTCATTAACCAAATCGATAGATCCGCCCCCTCCATGGGTGCTGTGCTGGTGGTCCCCACGCACCCTCTCCCTCTGCGACCTTCTCTGTCGTCGTCGACGCCACCGCCATGATGCACATGCCACGGTAAGAGGCACGGCGAGCCTGGTGGGGAAAGCATTATGGACGAGGCCCAGGACAGGAGAGAGGAGGGGGAGGAATAGAGAGTAGGACAAAGACGGTGGAGGTGGGGTGGGTGGCGGGTGGGGAGGAGAGAGGGAGAGAGGGTGAGGAAGAGGAGGGAGCGGGAGAGGGGAAGACAGATGGGAAGAGTTAGCAGCCAAGCAAGCAAGTGCGTAAGAGGATAGCAACTATCAAGCGGGTCTTGTGTAGCTGTACTTCGTCGCAATCCCAGTCACGTTTAACGTGACTGCCTCACCACACCAACCTCGTGCACACCCAACAAAGACTGCTCAAAAGGGGAGGGGGGGGGTTAAACTCTAGCCTAAACTTTATCCCGACCAGCAAATACCTTCTTAACCCTTCCAGCGCAAACAGCGCTATTTAATCATCTAACGGACATTTTACTTAGCTCAAGCCCCCAAAGCTCACAAGAAGGCAAAGGGAAACTAAAAGACTCAGGAGAGAGCGTTTCGAAAAGAATGAGGTATACTATTCTAAATACAGGTCAATGGGTGCATCAAATTAAGGATAAGCAAAGACATTTAAAAAAAGCGTACATTGTGATCGAGCTTGACGTAGCGTGCCAACATGCCAATTCTTACAACGACATGCAGCGCACAGTGTAAGCCTGGGTTCGTAACAAGAAGCCTCTCCCCCCCCCCCACACACACACTCCCCCCACCGCCGATCATGCCAATACGACGGAAATGTCGCATTATGATGAAATGCAAGTGCATGTACCTCGACGCCCCGGCAGCTGCGGAGCATCGCTACGTTGGCAAATCGCTGGCAGTCACCCGATAGGGGAATGACGACAGCATGACCCCTCCTAACTCCGACGTGCGCATTCCTGCACCGCGACTCCAAAACCTGCTGGCCATCGGCGCAGCGAATTGGCTGGTGGCAACGAGCGGAGGTCCTAAGCGTAGCGGCAGCGCGTGCAACTGAAGTCATCCTGACTACGTGCAACGTGATGTGGCGCCGAATATCACCCTGCTAAGATCTTCAGACGTAATCCCCGACGAGGTCTTGTTCTCGGGATACGAAAGAATTCCGCAACCCCTCAAATTTCTATGCGTTTAGATTACTTTCGGGACAATGCTTAGTGTTTCTGATGAATTGCTGTCAAAAAGACAAATTCTACAGTTACTCGTGTGGCGTGGGAGAACGTCAATGGCGGAGGAATGGCTCGCCAGTGGCCCCTAACGAGTTTCGCACGGTGACAGTGCAATGGCGTATTGCAGGAACCTGCCGGTGACTGGCTAGCCATGCCATCTGTCACGTCTGCGCGCGGATCTTATCCGGGGCCGTCGCCACCACAAAACTCGCGCCAGCTGGGCCCGGGAACGGGGCGCAAAGCGCCGCAAAGCAGCGCGCATTACTTTTGCACTGTTCAGACCCCAGTTCAGGCGGGCCGGGGACTATCCAAACGAGCATTTCCAAGTTAGTCGACCGGAAAATCTATGACCAGCCTGCGTGGCGGCTCCCGTGAGCTGACACGGGGTACGGCGAGAGGGCGTTTTACCACCTATCCGTCATCTTAGCTGGCGCATTGTTCAATGCTGATTAGTGGTTTCTAACTGGGGCGCCTCGCGGTATGCCGTTTTTCGGATTCTCTACTTTCAGGTTACTGGGCCAGCGTGGCATGTTTTGTCATGAAGCCACGTCGTATGAAGCTGGCGGGAAAACGGACATGCGAAGTTTTGCCGATCCAGTTTTACTGTTTTTTTTATACAATTCACCAGGCACACAGTACGGTTTGTGCAGCTGGCTTATCAATTAGCGTCCATATTCGTGTAAACTATTGTTTGACTGTCGACAATGACATGATTAGACAACGCAAATTTAGTTCCAAATGGGTTGAGGAGTGATCTAGATAGTCGTTTTTCAAAGTCCAGGTTTAGTATGACAGGATGCCAGGATTGTGGTCAGTATGTTAGCCGCAGCCGAATTCCGATGCCCCCTTTGCCTAGCCCTGGGCTAGTTAATGGCGCGGTAGCCTCACGTAAAACAACGTGAAGGCAACCGACGTGGCCCGTAGCCCCCGCATTATGAACATTCTAGAAAAAATACTGACGTGATATCGATTCAACTGCGGACATGCTCAGAGCTCTGCGGAGACCTTGGCTGCATTTGCTATATTGGTTGACAGCGTTACAACATCACGAGTATGTACTCCGCGCCGAACTTCCGCCAGAGCAAGATACATGTTTTTTGCTTTCTTAATGAAGTGTGAAGAAACGTTTATAATGCGGGCGCGCTCTGCGCCATGTTAGGAATGCTGTCATTATACAAGTTTGTTTCACCGGCAAAACGAGCTTGTTTCGCACATCTAGGCTCACGCGCAGCCACGCTGCAGTGCACTGGTTTTGTTTGCTGACACCAGTGAAATGTACAGCGTGTATCAATGGGGCAGCACATGCAAATTAAAGCTGTGCTTTGAGGAAAGTCGTCGCCAACGTCGCACTAGATGTGTTGTTTTTAAAAAATATGTAAGGTGGTACGGAAAGAGAGGGAACCAGTATGGAGGGACTCTCACAACTTACTTACAGGTATTCATGTACGTTCCCAGCGTTGGGACTGAAACTCACGGGGTACAAACAGTTTGCAGCTTACCTGTCATCCCTGATTGATAGTGACAAGAAGCTGGCCGGTATCCTTTCTATACACTTGGATGAACGTTCACACTATCGTATTGACTATTCACCAAGGCATTTCTACCAAAGGCTCTTTTCCAATTGTGTTTTTCCTGCCCGTTCTTGGATATAATGCATTCATGATGACGTTGCTCGATGCATTCCAATGACGCTTGTGTGTAGGCGTGCTGAGGTTATCTGCAATGTAATTGAATGGCATTGAACCAGATCCGTGCATGTCCGCCAATTGGTAATTTATGTTGTGACCTAGGTCAAAGGCCCATGCATATATCTTCATGACTGCCCTCCCATCATTGTTGGCATTGGTAGCTACGAAGATGGATAGTGGAACATGAGACTACTAGCGCAACAAGTTCCTACCAAACTACTGCATTAGAATAATAAAGAAGGTTATATGGATGCATGGATACAGCCCTTATAGGTGCCTGGCAGGGCCTAGATGCATGCATTGTCTACCAGTGAGGTGCAACATATTCAAGTGAGACAACTATTCCTGGACGCATGCACATACATGTATAGTTGAGGCAAGCAGCAAATAGTAAACTAAATGCTGCCTAGCGTTGGGACGCGAAAAGATGCGAAAGATCAAGTAGTTCCTGCCCGCATTCGAACTAGGACCTCTGGCATGGTTCCGCGGCTATATGGGTCTTCTGATCCGTAGGCATCCCAAGCTACAGCCTAACTGTGAAAAAACTCTTTATACCAGAATGCACCCTCTCTCCCACCGATTGCAGACTTGTAGATTTACGACGTACCGTCAGATGTGTGAATCCATCGGCCCGACTGACAAGTACACCCGAAAACCGCATAGATGGTACCAGTGATGACCGCACAGATGGTGCCAGTAATTTGGATGTTGTGCTACATAGATACACTACGTGAGCTTTTGGTGCTCAGGAGTTCTACACGCCTGGTGCAATCTATATATCGTAGTAGTAGATCATGTGAGGACTGTCGCAAGTAAAGCTGAATTAGCAGCATCAAAATTTATCTGGTAGAGGCCTAGAGGGAGCCTAGAGCTTCGATCCTTATGTCGGGCACTCCCCATGTCGATCAATGCATCTGTTGTCAAACATTCCAACGAAGGACTACTGCGATGTAATTTCACTTAAATATTTCAACTTATAACTGTGTCGCGTCCCAAGGCTAATGGCACGGGAAAGTACACTTTGCTGCGTCACAAAAAGTGGCAAACCAGCCCTTCCACGTAATTCTACCTTAACTTGTACTTGACAAGTTTGGAGATCAGCGCTGCCTCGTCCTTGACCGACACCACCCCGGTCTCTGGGTCCACAACAAAACCCATCTCCTGGATACACTCATCCCATTGCTCCGTGCGCTGGGCAGTCTCGGCCGCGAGCCACGCTCCTAGCGACTTGTCAACGCCGTCCAAGTAGCGAGTCATCGGCGGCGCGGATTTCCGCATGGCAAACGGTGCGCTTTTCCGCGGCTGGCTGAGTGTTGCGGGTTTCCGACCGACAAGTGGCGACGCTGCTGCAACTTGTCGCGGTTGTGGTGGGTCCACTCCTTGCGAGCGCTTCACCTTCACCTTGGCCTTGAGCTTGTTCATCTTGGCGGACAGGCCAGTGAGTCCCTTGCTCAGCACTCTTACTTTTTCTTCAAACTCCTGCAAGGATAGCAAGGGGTTAGAAGGGTCGGGTTGGGGGATGGAGGTCATGCAGCCGGACAAGACGCCAGGTGCATATTAAGTGAGACAACTATTCCTGGACGCATGGCGATCCAATGCCGTGGAAGGACTAGAGTAGTTATCTGAGAGGAAACACGCGAAGACCACGGGAGCCGCGTGGCTATCTGTAGGTAGACCTGTAAGGAGGGAGACAGATGGTAACAAACCAAAAAGGTTTATAGAAGCCGGAAGCCCCCCCCCCCAAAATAAAAATAAAAAATAATAATAACGAAACGGAGAACACACACACACACGATGGGGTTTAATAAAAAAGTAGGAAAGTATAGATTAAAAGGGGCAAAAGAAAAAAGAAAAAGAAAGAAAAGAAAATGTAAATAATAATTATAATAACAATAATAAATAAAAAAGTAAAGAGTAATAAACATATGGGGGTGGGGAGATGGGTGAGTTTAAGTAGTGGGGATGGGGGACAGGGTGGGGTAAGAAAATGTGACGGGGTGGTCGCGACGCCCAAGCAGGCTGACCCCATAGAGGCGAGCGTTCACTCTTGTAAAGCGTAGTGTGTGGGGCATGACCGCATGGGGGTTGGGAAAGGGGCCATGATCTGGGGAACAAATATAAATGGTTACTACTGCATGGAGAAAGGGTGACCTGGGGAATGTGCGTGTGCGAAGCGTATAGATTTGCGGGGGTCATATCATCCCACCCATCAGCTCACAGGACACCAAGCATGCTGCCAACCACCCTGCACTTCCAAAAGACCATCTTACAAAAGAACACCAAATGGGGCCTAGCAAGCCCTACAGTGATCCCACCCTGGACAATATATAGTGACGGAGTCACCGGAATGTTACGTACGCATGTTCACAGCTCAATAAAATCAAAGTAGGCAGCAACGTCTGCATCCCCCTCAATGGCTTTTGACATGCGCAGGCCCCAGGCGCTGGCCTTTAGTGGACAGCTGGCAGCACAGCCGGCGCGGCGAAAGGACATTATGCTCCCCAGATTCACATTTGCTAGCCTCAGGTTATGCACTCACCTATTTTGGGTTACTCGAGAAAAAAAAATGCTTCCTTACTAACGTTAATGGGCTTCTTGTCACCTGCTTCTCTTCAAGCGAAACATTCCCCTCATCACTAAGAGAGTAACACTAGTAGCACCTATACATCATATCGCACCTCTATATCATATCGCACCTCTATATCATATCGCACGGCTATATCACATAGCACCTACATATCACATAGCACCTACATATCATATAGCACCTATATATCATATCCGTGTTTCTAGTAAGGGTTTCGGTCCGCGTCAGCCTGGCTGACTCGCCGCCGTTGGCGGCGCGTCGGACAGCTGACTCGTTGCCAACGGCGGCAAGTTAGCCAATGGAAGCTCAAGTGGGGAATCCGAAAGGGGTTCTCTTGCTACAGGGCCGAACGACCCCTGAGATAAGGTTTGGGGCACATGTCTAGCTTTTGAGTCAGTCTGACTTGTAAAAGCGAGAAATGGGTTCGATCCATGATACAAAATTCAGAATAATATGACCAACTTCAACTGTTTTTCTGAATTTACTGTTACACTTAATTATGATGGCATCCACAATGCCACAGCCCAGTACGGCACACACCCACATCAAACTTATTATTTATTAAACTTGAAATAAAAAACTTTAATGATGAGCTCGTGAACACTAGTGATGTTCCAGCTAGTGGCATGGCAAAACGATTATTCTCCTCGTATAACAAGCTACAAAAAAAGCTAGGAAACTGGCAATAACACAACGTAGGTCTAGGAAGTCTTGGGCCTTAACCCTTGGGCTTCACTTGAACTTCTTTTTCCTAGCTGGGGAGCTGGGAATAAAACAACCTACGTCTAGGAAAGCATGGGCCTTGGGCCTCACTTGAATATTTTCCCCCTAAGCGCCTAGGGATAACTGGGAATAGCACAACCTAGTTGTTAAGGATGGCTTGGGCCACAACTAAAGCACCAAGCGGTCATCATCATCACTAGGCGCAGGCGCTTTGGCCATGTCGGCGGCCTGTTTCGGCATAAAAAAAGCTGCGATCCCCCCAGATTTAATTTTCCCCAGTATTCCTTCCGGCGCCATCCCTTCACCCAAAAACTTCCAACCCCCAGGTCGCTAACTTTTCTAGTTGACTATCAGACTAAACCATTAACGTTGTTAAATGTTTATACAATATTACTGACTCGGCCCGAAATTTCACCTACGCATCTAGTAATGAATGGATCCAACAAATCTAAAGCGTTAATCAACACACCTGGAATTCGATTCAAAGCAATCTACAAGGAAAGGATGTTCATCTAAATCAGGCAACCTCGCAAAGCTGCGTCAATCAGCTCATCAATCATCTAGGTCATCTAGTCGCTCTACACGTGAGCCAGCCATAATTTCAATGCACCAGGCTACACATTTCCATCACCATTCATCTTCATCATCCTGAACGACTCGAACACGCGGACAAGATAACGGCAGGCTCGAGCTACCATGGTCCGGATTCTCCCGATTTCTGGCCTGCGCTGGTTGTCTCCTTGATATTCCGGAGGATCGACCATTGCCAGTCGTCCTCGGCTAGGTACTGGGCTACCACTTAGCACTCGTCTAGAACAGTGGTCTAGACTCTAGAAGTCTCCTCACTCTCGCCGCCAAGCAGGCAAGGGCCGGCAGGTCTGGCACTTGGCATGGTAACGGGCTGTTCAGGATTCCACACTGTCTGACGACGAGACTCGGTGCACATGAGTACTGACGTGCTGCCTAAATTTACGCGTCAGACGACTGACGTGCAGTCAAAATTTACGCGTCAGACGACTGACGCGGGGCAAAAATTTACGCGTCAGCTGTCTGACGTGCGGACGAAAAAGTCGGGCGCGTCAGACACTGACGCATCAGCATCTGACGCGTGCGTCCCGCTACTAGAAACACTGTATCATATAGCACCTATATACATCGAAAATTGTCCTCACCTGCCTCTTGTTGAGGGACACATTCCCATTATCACCAGCAAGTTAATTCTTGTGCCTGCATAACTGCTGGCATAACTGCTGGTTGTCTCCTTGATATAACATCCACACACTAGCCCTCGGCTGCTTCTCTTTGGGCGACAAATAACCCTCACCACCCACCAAGTTAATGCTTGTGCCTACATAACATCCCCACACTGGTCCTTACCTGCTTATCTTCGGGCGACAGCTGCTGCCACTCTTGCCGCAGCTGAGGCTCCGCCACCACCGCCGCCGCCGGCGTCTCCAGCGCCGCCATCTTCGGGCTCGCAAATGCCCAAAACGCTAGCTCGTCGAGGCTGAAGCGGAATGCGTCCGCAGGCCCCTTGGAAACCGCCGGTGGCGGAGACGGCGGACTAACCATTGCGGGTGATGGCGACAAGGGCACCGAGGATGCAGCCGCCGCCGCCGCCACTGCTGCTGCTGCTGCTGCTGCTGCTGGCGCCACTTTGGCTCGCTTGACCTTCCCTTTCTTCTGCTTCTCGATCCCTTTGCCCTCCACCAAGGGCTTCTTCGTCGCCTCACCCGACACACCTGGCACAGTAGGGTCCCCTGCCGCACCTAGGCCTGCCTTGATTCTCGCAGACACATCGTTGCTCGCGCCGGCCCCTCCCTCCTGCTCACTCAAGCCGCCCTCAGCCCGCTTCTTCCGCTTCTCGCTCTTGATGAGACGTGTGCATAATGACTCCCCCAATGGCCCCGCCGCGGCACCTCCCACGCCCGCGCCATCGATCCTGCCCGCCACCGTGCCCAGACTTGCTGGCCGGCTCATTGCGCGGGGATGCACAGGCTTGCCACCTGGCTTGCTGTCGGCCTCCTGCTTGGGCGGGGAGTGATCTCTATCCTCCGAGGCCTCAGCAGGGCCCTCCTTGTTGTCCGAGTCGTCGGAGTACGTCGGGATGTTTTGGACGTCAAACCTGAGGGAGGGAGGCGGTAGAGGGGGGGGGGGGGCAGCTTTAATTATGAATCAATTGACTAAAAAATTAGCACGTACACGGGGGGGGGCAGCTTTGGTGGCTGTTAGCTGGTACAGGGGGCAAGGGGGCCGGCCTTTAAGAGCGCTGCTGTCAACTGCCAGCTGTCGCCAGGAGTCTACGAAATTCGGATTCAACCACTTTGGCCAGAAGCAAGGAGGGATGCCTGTAAGTCTCTGGGACATGTGGCAACTGTCAGAACACTACTATAGCAATGATGAGCCAGGGAGTGGGTTTTGAAGTAAAATGTTCCCATATGGTACAACTTTCCTACCAATTTTTCACAACTTTATGCAGAATTTCCCAAGAAGTGTTACCACAAGCTTTACCCACCCACGTCCATCAGGTTTGGGGCCCATGTCATACTCATGAATAGCTTGGTGACAGCGCACACCTTTCGTGTCGATGGGAACACGGATGAGGTCAGGGCATTGCGGAGCAAGAAAGGCCGGGGGCAGGAGCAAAGGGTCGAAGAAGAACGGGGCACAAGAAGGGGGCAGTTTGGAACATCCCCAGCATAATGACCATGTGGGCGATGACATGTCCATGAACATCACACCCATTTTGTTTTGGCATTTTTGAGACCATTATAAGATCATAATGTGTCCATACATAAAATGACCCTTATATGACCCTTATTTGACCCTTATATGTCGTTTATATGACCATGATATGACCATTAAGACTACTATACGACATAAACTAATTTTTCACTAATTAAATTAGCATCTTCAAATTTGTAACCAATAATATGACCGTCAGGACCCCTTTGCAGTGAGAATACCTGCATGCGGGATGGGCTTGCCACCCCAACCAGCATCCCCATCATCCAGGGTATAGGGGGGGGGGGGAGCAAGGGTACAGAACAACACACACCCTGGTGTACGCAGAAGAATGTGCGGCAGCTTGTTCGTATCCCAGCAACCCAGACACAAAGGAAAAGCCTACGTACTAGGATACAGGATCAAGTCTCAGATAATATCCCGACTGTGCCATGCTTCCTCGCGATCCAGCAAGTATGTTTGATACCTCCCATTTGCTAGCCGCACGGGGCACCTACTCAAAAAAAGGCTACCTGATGCTGACAGCTCATTGGCAACACACTGATGTCTAAGAACGCTTCCAAAACACGCCCCCCATCTTTGGTCTCACAGGAACTGTGTTTAGTTAATGTGTTAGTTAGAAGAGAGAAAGAAAGAGAAAGAAAGAAACGGTTAAGATGAAATATTCTATTAGCAACGTGTCTTGTCTTTCCCTGTGTTCCTTCGAGTAGCTTAATCTCGAAAAGCCTTGATCTTTCAAATTCTTCTATCTAGTCTCCCCCCATGTGCTTTCAAGTAACTCTCCCTCATCTCCAGATTAGCCCTCAAAGAACGGCAAGGCGCCCCACCTGTCATCGTCGTCCTCCCACAAGAAGGCGTCCTCCTGCGCCCGTCCACAGGGTCCACACGTGCAGGTGATGCAGAGGCAAGAGGAAGGGGCAAGCAGAGGCAAGAGCGAATGGCAAGCAGAGGCAAGAGGAAGGGGCAAGCAGAGGCAAGAGTGAAGGGCAAGCAGAGGCAAGAGCAACGGGCAAGCAGAGGCAAGAGCGAAGGGCAAGCAGAGGCAAGAGCGAATGGCAAGCAGAGGCAAGAGGAAGGGGCAAGCAGAGGCAAGAGCGAAGGGCAAGCAGAGGCAAGAGCAAAGGGCAAGCAGAGGCAAGAGCAACGGGCAAGCAGAGGCAAGAGCGAAGGGCAAGCAGAGGCAAGAGGAAGGGGCAAGCAGAGGCAAGAGCGAATGGCAAGCAGAGGCAAGAGCGAAGGCCAAGCAGAGGCAAGAGGAAGGGGCAAGCAGAGGCAAGGGCGAAGGGCAAGCAGAGGCAAGAGGAAGGGGCAAGCCGAGGCAAGAGGAAGGTGCGAAGCAGAGGCAAGAGCACGAGGCGAGGAGACACGGGCAGGGGGGGTGAGTGCTCGAGCAAGCACACGAGCCACTGATGAACAGGATCTATGGTACGAGTCATATAGCATAGTAGGCAGTCAGCACAGTTGTACACAAGATACTGATAAACAGGAACTATGGTACGAGTCGTAGAGAATAGTAGGCAGTTAGCATAGTTGTACACAAAGATACTGATCAACAGGAACTATGGTACGAGTCGTAGAGCATAGTAGGCAGTTAGCAAACTTGTACTGGCACGAGTACAGTTAGCAAAAATGCTGGCGGGAATCAGTATAAAAATTGGCATTTTGCGGTTCCGGAACAATATTTACCCAGCGATAACCACTCGCTGGCATCCTAAGGTTAGGCGGTTATCGCTGGGTAAATATTGGTCCGGAACATCAGAACCGAGCGGCAAAAGGATTCTGGCCAATACTTTTACTAACTGGTTTTGCCTATTCCATACCGGCACAGGCACAGAGTGACCCTTGTCCGTACCGGTACTGGTACCCCCGCTACCTGTGCCACTACCAGTCTCTACCACCACTACCTGCGCCACTACCACTCTCTACCACCGCTACCTGCGCCACTACCACTCTCTACCACCGCTACCTGCGCCACTACCACTCTCCACCACCGCTACCTGCGCCACTACCACTCTCTACCACCGCTACCTGCGCCACTACCACTCTCCACCACCGCTACCTGCGCCACTACCACTCTCCACCACCGCTACCTGTGCCACTACCACTCTCTACCACCGCTACCTGCGCCACTACCACTCTCCACCACCACTACCTGTGCCACTACCACTCTCTACCACCGCTACCTGCGCCACTACCACTCTCTACCACCACTACCTGCGCCACTACCACTCTCTACCACCGCTACCTGCGCCACTACCACTCTCCACCACCGCTACCTGTGCCACTACCACTCTCTACCACCGCTACCTGCGCCACTACCACTCTCTACCACCACTACCTGCGCCACTACCACTCTCTACCACCGCTACCTGTGCCACTACCACTCTCTACCACCGCTACCTGCGCCACTACCACTCTCCACCACCACTACCTGTGCCACTACCACTCTCTACCACCGCTACCTGCGCCACTACCACTCTCTACCACCACTACCTGCGCCACTACCACTCTCTACCACCGCTACCTGCGCCACTACCACTCTCCACCACCGCTACCTGCGCCACTACCACTCTCTACCACCGCTACCTGCGCCACTACCACTCTCTACCACCACTACCTGCGCCACTACCACTCTCCACCACCGCTACCTGTGCCACTACCACTCTCTACCACCGCTACCTGCGCCACTACCACTCTCTACCACCGCTACCTGCGCCACTACCACTCTCCACCACCACTACCTGCGCCACTACCACTCTCCACCACCACTACCTGCGCCACTACCACTCTCTACCACCGCTACCTGCGCCACTACCACTCTCTACCACCGCTACCTGCGCCACTACCACTCTCTACCACCGCTACCTGCGCCACTACCACTCCCTACCACCGCTACCTGCGCCACTACCACTCTCCACCACCGCTACCTGCGCCACTACCACTCTCTACCACCGCTACCTGCGCCACTACCACTCCCTACCACCGCTACCTGCGCCACTACCACTCTCCACCACCGCTACCTGCGCCACTACCACTCTCTACCACCGCTACCTGCGCCACTACCACTCTCTACCACCGCTACCTGCGCCACTACCACTCTCTACCACCGCTACCTGCGCCACTACCACTCTCTACCACCGCTACCTGCGCCACTACCACTCTCTACCACCGCTACCTGCGCCACTACCACTCTCCACCACCGCTACCTGCGCCACTACCACTCTCCACCACCGCTACCTGCGCCACTACCACTCCCTACCACCGCTACCTGCGCCACTACCACTCTCCACCACCGCTACCTGCGCCACTACCACTCTCTACCACCGCTACCTGCGCCACTACCACTCTCCACCACCGCTACCTGCGCCACTACCACTCTCCACCACCGCTACCTGCGCCACTACCACTCCCTACCACCGCTACCTGCGCCACTACCACTCTCTACCACCGCTACCTGCGCCACTACCACTCTCTACCACCGCTACCTGCGCCACTACCACTCTCCACCACCGCTACCTGCGCCACTACAACTCTCCACCACCGCTACCTGCGTCACCTCCACTCTCTACCACCGCTACCTGCGCCACTACCACTCTCCACCACCGCTACCTGTGCCACTACCACTCTCCACCACCACTACCTGCGCCACTACCACTCTCTACCACCGCTACCTGTGCCACTACCACTCTCTACCACCACTACCTGTGCCACTACCACTCTCCACCACCGCTACCTGCGCCACTACCACTCTCCACCACCACTACCTGCGCCACTACCACTCTCCACCACCGCTACCTGCGCCACTACCACTCTCCACCACCGCTACCTGCGCCACTACCACTCTCTACCACCGCTACCTGCGCCACTACCACTCTCTACCACCGCTACCTGCGCCACTACCACTCTCTACCACCGCTACCTGCGCCACTACCACTCTCTACCACCACTACCTGCGCCACTACCACTCTCTACCACCGCTACCTGCGCCACTACCACTCTCTACCACCACTACCTGCGCCACTACCACTCTCTACCACCGCTACCTGCGCCACTACCACTCTCCACCACCGCTACCTGCGCCACTACCACTCTCTACCACCGCTACCTGCGCCACTACCACTCTCCACCACCGCTACCTGCGCCACTACCACTCTCCACCACCGCTACCTGCGCCACTACCACTCTCCACCACCGCTACCTGCGCCACTACCACTCTCCACCACCGCTACCTGCGCCACTACCACTCTCTACCACCGCTACCTGCGCCACTACCACTCTCTACCACCACTACCTGCGCCACTACCACTCTCCACCACCGCTACCTGCGCCACTACCACTCTCTACCACCGCTACCTGCGCCACTACCACTCTCTACCACCGCTACCTGCGCCACTACCACTCTCCACCACCGCTACCTGTGCCACTACCACTCTCTACCACCGCTATCTGCGCCACTACCACTCTCTACCTACCACTACCTGTGCCACTACCACTCGCTACCCACCGCTATCTGTGCCACTACCTGAGATGGCGGGCAGCACCTGTACTAGGTGCCAACCCTAGAAGTGAGTAGTGAGTGCCAACCCTAGTCGTGGGTAGTGGGCTCCACCTAGTCTTGAGTAGCAAGTGCCAACACGAGAACTGAGAAGCGAGTGCCAACCGTAGTAGTGAGTAGCAAGTGCTGACCCTAGTAGTGAGTAGTGAGTGCGCAAGCAGCCAAGCAAAAGATGGCCACTAGTGACAACATAGACATGAAATCAGGGTGGGTGAATCATGCGGTGCCTCTCTCACGGCTGTGGCGAAACTTCCCTGCCAACCGCTTACCTGTAACTGTCATGACATCCCGCCGGCTGCCTACCTGGAACCTACCATACCATGCCGCCGAACTTTTACCAGGAACCTGTCGTGCGCTGCACACAACAGCTCACCTGGAGCCTGCGTGGTACATCGGTCCACCATTGCCTGCATGATATTTTGTCCGTACGACAACACGTCTCCTCAGCAACTGGCCGTCGCTGACCTGGCGCCCGCCATGACATAACGTCTGTTGCTGACCGGGAGCAGGCCACAACATTTTGTCTGTTGCTAACCCAGAACCTGCCACGAGGTGCTGGCAGGTGATTACCTGGAACCCCTTGGAGTTGGCTCCCAGAAATCCGGAACACTTGGTGGCGCCGCAGCGGCAGCGCGTCTTGGGCCCGCCGAAGTACTCGAACTTATAGTCGTACGTGAACTCGGTGCCCTTGGGGATGCGCTTGGTCGCAAAGATGCCCACGCAGACCTCGCCGTTGACCGTCCATTTCTGGGTCTCGCAGTTGGGGTCGCTGGTGGGTCGGAGGGCAAGTGTGGCGGCAGCAAGCATTTCCTTGTCAAGACGCTGATGCTAGACTTGAGGAAGCGCCAGCGGTAATGTTTGGAAAAAGGCCAGAGTGGGTAATAAGCGCCGCATGGCACTACACTATAGTGACTATAAACCTTTTCTTTTCTGCGCTTCATGTGATCAGGTTTTCATGTTAATGAATACAGTGGCATTGATGTGACCAGGAATAACGGACAACTGGGGCCATGCACAATCAACGACCACGCACCCAAATAGTGACCATGCACTGTCTATTTAAATATAGTGACCATGCACTGTCTATTTAAAAAGAAAAAGTATTTATTCTATAATCTATTTCTGTTTCAATAGCAACTCTAATATGAATGGCACGCACCAGGAGTGGTGGATGAAGCATGTGTGACCGCTAGAGTGACTGGTCTCCCACTTTGAAGTGACATCCTCCGGAGCAGTTGATGACGCGTGCGTTGATGAAGCGTATGTGCCACCTCTATCCCACAACCGTGGCCATGCACTCACCAGGAGTGGTTGATGAAACGCCACGTACACGCTACTGCGAGCTCTCTCCCAGTACTGCGACCATGCACTCACCAGGAGTGGTTGATGAAGCGAGCGTCTGACCCCTTTGCGTACGCGTCGATCACTTCCGACCCGCTCAGGGTGAGGATGTAGTGGTCCGTGATGCCTGGGGACGTGCCAATGTTGATGGGAACAATAATTACCATGGAAAACACAACGATGCACCACTATCATGTTACTGGATGCGATGGTCCGTGATGGGTGGAGACGTGCCAGTAGGAAACATGAGGAACCGCGGAGTAATTAAACATGATATAGCAGGCGAAAAGGCTCAGACTGGGTCAACAGCAGACTCACCTGTCTAATGCTGAATGTGAGCATTGCAGAGCCTCCCAATCCCACCGCACATGGCCGTTAAACAGGGCCGTCAAGTAATCAAACTCCCTCGACGAGGTTGAATAGCTCTCCTCGTGGCATATCTACACATAGAGAAAAGAGGGTTTCTCGTTCCACATTCCACATAACTCTCACCCAGCAGCTCTCAGCCAGCAGCTCTCACCCAGCAGCTCTCACCCGGCAGCTCTCACCCAGCAGCTCTCACCCGGCAGATCTCAGCCAGCAGCTCTCACCCAGCAGCTCTCAGCCAGCAGCTCTCACCCAGCAGCTCTCACCCAGCAGCTCTCACCCGGCAGCTCTCGCCCGGCAGATCTCACCCAGCAGCTCTCACCCAGCAGCTCTCACCCAGCAGCTCTCACCCAGCAGCTCTCACCCGGCAGCTCTCACCCAGCAGCTCTCACCCGGCAGATCTCAGCCAGCAGCTCTCAGCCAGCAGCTCTCAGCCAGCAGCTCTCAGCCAGCAGCTCTCAGCCAGCAGCTCTCAGCCAGCAGCTCTCAGCCAGCAGCTCTCACCCAGCAGCTCTCACCCAGCAGCTCTCACCCAGCAGCTCTCACCTGGCAGCTCTCAGCCAGCAGCTCTCAGCCAACATAGGTAGCTCCAACAGTCACACACGTGGAGACATAAAAAAGAGAGCAGACCTCGTTCCTCGTAGTCTTCCACGCGCCGAGCCGCCTCGTCATCACTGATCACCTCCCCGCAGTACTCGATGATGAAGGTGCCCGGCTGCAAAGCAGGGGGGCAACAAGGAAACCTTTCGAGAGCATTAGAAGGACCATTGGTGGCTTTGGAGGTACAGCAAAAAGGAGAAAACGTGATGGGGCAGCCGCCACAGGGGGCCCGGCTGCAGGCGGGGAAGAGCAGCCCTGTTATGGGGAGAGGGATCCAGGAGGAGGCCGAGGGGGGAATGCGGAGCTGGGGAGAACCGAGAAGATTCGAGGGGGCAGTGACCACCAGGGCTCTGGGCACAGGCCTGCGTTGCATGATGGGGTTGTCTAGACTTCGTGCAGGCCATGTGATGCATACTATTTGCTGCACCATTTGAACTTTCCGAGCTGATCAATTACAGAAGCTCACCCTCATAATGCCATCCAGCTGTGGCATCTCAGCTGAGGGTTGCTGCCGAGGATAGCGTCACATATGACCCAACTCACGTATCGTGCTGGCAGATGACACGCGTGGGGCTGGCCTGCGAGCGGGCCGTGGCATCGCGCTCAGCCCAACGAATGCACAGTCACTGAGGTGGATGTGATGCACGGTCCTACATAGGTGTGCACGGTTGTTTATTCCAAACTCATGTACATAGCTTCAACCTTTGTACCAGCCTGCCCAAAGAGGCAATTTCAGCTTTCTTATCAACGACACCACCATGCCCCACCCACCTCAATGTCGGCATCCGCCACCATGCCCCACCCGCGGCCATCCGTTGTCACCAACTTGTACTTGGCGTATTGGCGGCGTTGGAAGCGCTGTCGATGGCGGGTGGCGGTAGGTGGGACAGACACATAGGTGGGACGACTCCAATAAGAAACATGGGAGGGAATGGGATGGAAGGGGGACCGACCCAGCACGGATGTGTTTGTCGAAAAGGCGGAACTTCGGTGGCTGGCTGGGGGGTGACAGACCAGGTGATTAGAAATTGGGAATAACTGGGACGGTTCCAAGGCCGGAGGGGTCCAGGTGGGCAGAGAGACAGATCAACTTCTCCGAGCAGCCCATAAAACCATTTACCATCCACCCCCCCCGAAAAAAATTAAAAGCTAGTCAGGTATGGTACAATAAGAGACGAGCCACACAGCCGACAGGTATATAGGGACACACAAACACACAGGACACTTGGCACATGGCACATGAGATCGTGCAGAACAGCTTGCACACAAACGCATGCACATGCACACACCAAGGGGCCTGCATCCCAAACAATCACTTAAGTACAACTAAAAGTAATCAAGAGGCTCTGGCATATACGCCACACGCCACACCAAGTCCAAGCGCCATAGTTAGCAGTCAGCACTGTAGGTAGCACATGGCATACATGTATATATGGACCGCAGCGGTAGTAGTTAGTGCATGAGGTGGACCGCAGCGGTGCGCGCATGAGGTGGACCGCAGCGGTGCGTGCATGGGGTGGACCGCAGCGGTGGTAGTTAGTGCATGGGGTGGACCGCAGCGGTGGTAGTTAGTGCATGAGGTGGACCGCAGCGGTGCGTGCATGGGGTGGACCGCAGCGGTGCGCGCATGAGGTGGACCGCAGCGGTGGTAGTTAGTGCATGGGGTGGACCGCAGCGGTGCGTGCATGAGGTGGACCGCAGCGGTGCGTGCATGGGGTGGACCGCAGCGGTGCGTGCATGAGGTGGACCGCAGCGGTGCGTGCATGGGGTGGACCGCAGCGGTGCGCGCATGAGGTGGACCGCAGCGGTGCGTGCATGAGGTGGACCGCAGCGGTGCGTGCATGAGGTGGACCGCAGCGGTGCGCGCATGAGGTGGACCGCAGCGGTGGTAGTTAGTGCATGGGGTGGACCGCAGCGGTGCGTGCATGGGGTGGACCGCAGCGGTGCGTGCATGAGGTGGACCGCAGCGGTGCGTGCATGGGGTGGACCGCAGCGGTGCGTGCATGGGGTGGACCGCAGCGGTGCGTGCATGGGGTGGACCGCAGCGGTGCGTGCATGGGGTGGACCGCAGCGGTGCGTGCATGAGGTGGACCGCAGCGGTGCGTGCATGAGGTGGACCGCAGCGGTGCGTGCATGAGGTGGACCGCAGCGGTGCGTGCATGAGGTGGACCGCAGCGGTGCGTGCATGAGGTGGACCGCAGCGGTGCGTGCATGAGGTGGACCGCAGCGGTGCGTGCATGAGGTGGACCGCAGCGGTGCGTGCATGAGGTGGACCGCAGCGGTGCGCGCATGAGGTGGACCGCAGCGGTGCGTGCATGGGGTGGACCGCAGCGGTGCGTGCATGAGGTGGACCGCAGCGGTGCGTGCATGAGGTGGACCGCAGCGGTGCGTGCATGAGGTGGACCGCAGCGGTGCGTGCATGAGGTGGACCGCAGCGGTGCGTGCATGGGGTGGACCGCAGCGGTGCGTGCATGAGGTGGACCGCAGCGGTGCGCGCATGAGGTGGACCGCAGCGGTGCGCGCATGAGGTGGACCGCAGCGGTGCGTGCATGAGGTGGACCGCAGCGGTGCGCGCATGGGGTGGACCGCAGCGGTGCGCGCATGAGGTGGACCGCAGCGGTGCGTGCATGAGGTGGACCGCAGCGGTGCGTGCATGGGGTGGACCGCAGCGGTGCGTGCATGAGGTGGACCGCAGCGGTGCGTGCATGGGGTGGACCGCAGCGGTGGTAGTTAGTGCATGAGGTGGACCGCAGCGGTGCGTGCATGAGGTGGACCGCAGCGGTGCGTGCATGAGGTGGACCGCAGCGGTGGTAGTTAGTGCATGGGGTGGACCGCAGCGGTGCGTGCATGAGGTGGACCGCAGCGGTGGGTGCATGGGGTGGACCGCAGCGGTGGTAGTTAGTGCATGGGGTGGACCGCAGCGGTGCGTGCATGAGGTGGACCGCAGCGGTGGTAGTTAGTGCATGGGGTGGACCGCAGCGGTGCGTGCATGAGGTGGACCGCAGCGGTGCGTGCATGGGGTGGACCGCAGCGGTGGTAGTTAGTGCATGGGGTGGACCGCAGCGGTGGTAGTTAGTGCATGGGGTGGACCGCAGCGGTGCGTGCATGGGGTGGACCGCAGCGGTGCGTGCATGGGGTGGACCGCAGCGGTGCGTGCATGGGGTGGACCGCAGCGGTGCGTGCATGGGGTGGACCGCAGCGGTGCGTGCATGGGGTGGACCGCAGCGGTGCGTGCATGAGGTGGACCGCAGCGGTGCGTGCATGAGGTGGACCGCAGCGGTGCGTGCATGAGGTGGACCGCAGCGGTGGTAGTTAGTGCATGGGGTGGACCGCAGCGGTGGTAGTTAGTGCATGGGGTGGACCGCAGCGGTGCGCGCATGAGGTGGACCGCAGCGGTGGTAGTTAGTGCATGAGGTGGACCGCAGCGGTGCGTGCATGGGGTGGACCGCAGCGGTGCGCGCATGAGGTGGACCGCAGCGGTGCGTGCATGGGGTGGACCGCAGCGGTGCGTGCATGAGGTGGACCGCAGCGGTGCGTGCATGAGGTGGACCGCAGCGGTGGTAGTTAGTGCATGGGGTGGACCGCAGCGGTGCGTGCATGGGGTGGACCGCAGCGGTGCGTGCATGAGGTGGACCGCAGCGGTGGTAGTTAGTGCATGAGGTGGACCGCAGCGGTGCGTGCATGGGGTGGACCGCAGCGGTGCGTGCATGAGGTGGACCGCAGCGGTGCGTGCATGGGGTGGACCGCAGCGGTGCGCGCATGAGGTGGACCGCAGCGGTGCGTGCATGGGGTGGACCGCAGCGGTGGTAGTTAGTGCATGGGGTGGACCGCAGCGGTGGTAGTTAGTGCATGGGGTGGACCGCAGCGGTGCGCGCATGAGGTGGACCGCAGCGGTGGTAGTTAGTGCATGAGGTGGACCGCAGCGGTGCGTGCATGGGGTGGACCGCAGCGGTGCGCGCATGAGGTGGACCGCAGCGGTGCGTGCATGGGGTGGACCGCAGCGGTGCGTGCATGAGGTGGACCGCAGCGGTGCGTGCATGAGGTGGACCGCAGCGGTGGTAGTTAGTGCATGGGGTGGACCGCAGCGGTGCGTGCATGGGGTGGACCGCAGCGGTGCGTGCATGAGGTGGACCGCAGCGGTGGTAGTTAGTGCATGAGGTGGACCGCAGCGGTGCGTGCATGGGGTGGACCGCAGCGGTGCGTGCATGAGGTGGACCGCAGCGGTGCGTGCATGGGGTGGACCGCAGCGGTGCGTGCATGGGGTGGACCGCAGCGGTGCGTGCATGAGGTGGACCGCAGCGGTGCGTGCATGAGGTGGACCGCAGCGGTGCGTGCATGGGGTGGACCGCAGCGGTGCGTGCATGGGGTGGACCGCAGCGGTGCGTGCATGAGGTGGACCGCAGCGGTGCGCGCATGGGGTGGACCGCAGCGGTGCGTGCATGAGGTGGACCGCAGCGGTGCGTGCATGGGGTGGACCGCAGCGGTGCGCGCATGAGGTGGACCGCAGCGGTGGTAGTTAGTGCATGGGGTGGACCGCAGCGGTGCGTGCATGGGGTGGACCGCAGCGGTGCGCGCATGAGGTGGACCGCAGCGGTGGTAGTTAGTGCATGAGGTGGACCGCAGCGGTGCGTGCATGGGGTGGACCGCAGCGGTGCGCGCATGAGGTGGACCGCAGCGGTGCGTGCATGAGGTGGACCGCAGCGGTGCGTGCATGGGGTGGACCGCAGCGGTGCGCGCATGGGGTGGACCGCAGCGGTGCGCGCATGAGGTGGACCGCAGCGGTGCGCGCATGGGGTGGACGGCAGCGGTGCGCGCATGGGGTGGACCGCAGCGGTGGTAGTTAGTGCATGGGGTGGACCGCAGCGGTGCGTGCATGAGGTGGACCGCAGCGGTGCGTGCATGGGGTGGACCGCAGCGGTGCGTGCATGGGGTGGACCGCAGCGGTGCGTGCATGAGGTGGACCGCAGCGGTAGTAGTTAGCGCATGGGGTGGACCGCAGCAGTAGTAGTTAGCGCATTTTGTGAGCTCACGCTAGTATTATCTATGACTTGCGAAAGTCTCAAAGGGTGAGGGGCGGCCGCAGTAGACAGTTCAGACGTGGCTTGGGTCGGGTCCCGTGGACTGGGGCAGTACTGTGGACTGGGGGCGGCACGGCGCCACTGGCGAGTTGGTCAGTCGCCTGGCGCGCGCCACCCTCAGTCGGCTGGTACTCGCAGGGGGTGTGGCACAGTCTGCCCACCTTGCACTGGGACATGTGCCAGCCCACCCCATCATGTTGACGGTGGCATACAGTAGAACACAACTGCACCCACCTGGTTCTGGCAGGCGGCACCCACGCGGCAGTGCTTTGGATGGCACTCCACGTTGACCGCGCTGTTGTAGCAGTTCTCACCGCAACGGTCGTCCTCGTCCACCCCCTTGCACTCGCAGATGGGGATGTCGTCGGTGGACAGCACGGAGCGGCTGGCGGCGTGAACATACATAATGGCACATGCGCTCGATGAAAATGATGAGGTCATTGACATCTAGATCGCGGTGTGGCTGGTGGCATAGGGGCAGACAGGAGGACCGTGCATATTGTGCACGTCCCAGAGAATAGATGGATAGGTGGTCAGGGTCCCGCAAGGTTGGTATGATGCGGCGGCAGATGTTAATTAAGTAAGTAATTGACGAGCTAATTAATTAATGAGGCAGCAGATATGGAGGGAATGAGGGTCTAGGCAGCCTCTCGTCGCCTCAGTTGACGCACCATGATGGAAGAAGAAGGAGAGCGGTTGACGCATGTGCGTGTGAGAGTTCTACAGCACAACTTGCGCGGGTTATGCAGAAGTATGAGGTCATGGTTCGCAAATATGTTTGCGGATGCCAGCATTGGTGGGAGGAAGGATGGCATGTGAGGGTTGGATTGGGCAAAGTTTGGGCAACTTTTACGTGTCTGCAGCATTACAAACAGAATGCACGATGCAGTCACGAAGTAGCTCCTGCATCCTTAAGTAGAAACAGCGCTGGTGAAACTAGAGGCTATGATGAAACTGAAGAGAGATCTAAGTGGGGAATTGATACTTGGTTTGGCTTTGGTTATGTGAATGGGCTCGGCGGGTTAATTATGTGAGTATGCGCGGCCAGAAGTCAGGTTGGGGCAAGCAGCATGCGGTGGTTTGGGAATGGGAGCGTTGTTTGTGGGGAAGCACCCCAACTTTCCTTAGTTCGATGGGTATTAAGGGGGTCCTGGGTGGAAGCAACCCCAACTGCAGAAAGATGATACATCGGTGCCGTAATGTATAAAAGAACTTCTGTATTCAAATGGCAAAAGAAGGCGTCACTGTAGCAAAAGCATTACACGAATGTGCTGAACTAGAACTAACGTAATTGAAGTCTCCAAGTGTACATGCTACTGCTGATACAGGTACTTTTATAACTATTTAACATTTAACATGTGGCTAGCACCTGCAAATGTTAAAGTATTCACGGTGGTACACTGTGTTATAGTGTTGACCGTGATACGGACACTAGCGGCCTACAGCCGAAAATGGCAAGGACTGACACTAGGCCGAGTTGTTCGCACCTTCGATGCACGAAGACGTTATGCTTGAGCAGCGTGAACGGAGGGGGCTTGAGGTGCTTCTGCGCACAATGTGCGTCGGGCTCGGGCGCGTCCGTTCGCGACATCGGCCACAATTCATGCAGGTCAGAAACACGTGATATCAATCATGATCACACGCACCCGTGATTACACGCGACGGGATTCGGACAGATTCACAGAGTAAGTGTTCAGTCAATTACCTGCTTCGAAGGACGCTTTGGGGCAGAATTTTCCCGTTTCTTCCCCTTTTCCATGGCACCCGTCTTTCGAGAAGGTTGGAATCCTGAAACTGACTTGGGCGGGAACCTAGCAATAATGCCGTACTAAATGCAGAAACTGTAAGTCATGACAAAGACATGACAACGGGAGTGGGGCCTTCATATATCATTCAAATCCTGGCATAACTTGTATGAACGAACGTCGACTGCCGTCCGCCTAGACGCCCACCCATGTGTAACGAGGGTTTCGGGTTGCATCATTCTCGTGACAAAATATTCTGGCAACTCGTCATTCCCGTCTTTCCTCACTCTCTTCCCGATTCCGACTTCTTCTTGGTTCCCATTTCACATCAGCATGCACAGTTTCGGCAGAGGGCATGAGCAAATAATAATTGCAATCGTATGCTACTTGTTGGCAGGTCTTAGCACGTGCATGGACTGCATTCAGGATTTTCTTACATGATTTTGTAGGGGCGAGTTAATTACACGACCGCGGTAAAACTGCCACCAGCAGCCTTGCACCAGAGTGCAGGCCGCAGGGCAAGTGACGATGGAGTGCCACGTGGACAGGCACTAGTGGCTGGTGCGGGAGACAGTCTTAATTTGGCACCAGCAGCTAATTACACAAAAATCCCCAACAACTTAACAGTGATAGCCTGGTGATAGCACACTTGGTTTTTAATATAGTTGATATATCTCTAGGTATCGCATACCTATACGCTGGTCGCTGGTGTAGGCTGCTTGGCCCTTGGGGACAAAGCTGGCGAAAATAGCGGGCATGGTGTCGTCGTCTCCAAAATTTTGAATGCACGAATGAAACTGGGAAGAGAACGGTGATGCCTGGTCCCGGGATGGCCAGAGATGTGGCCGCTGCTGAGGGCGCGCCGGACATTTCCGGCCTTTTTTTAAGGACCTTGCATGAAGCTAGCTCGGTGCAAACTGCCGCCAGCGGTCATGTGACATCCTTTGACAGTCAGCAATTGGTTGTCTGCAGACAGGTAACCGTAATTCGATGCGTGGAGCACCCAGCACTTGGTCTCAAATATATTTTTGTTTGTTCATTTTGCCGCGAGCATAAATGGCACGCTTAGGATCACCAGGGGAATTATAACCGACCACGCATTAGAACTCCTTTTCATCTTGATTTCGCAAATGTCTAGGACCTTGTATGTCTGTGCTCGAGTGACGAGTCGTTCCAGGACAACTTATTTATTAGGTCGCATACACTAGATTACAGAATGTTATAATATATATATATACAGAATGTTAATACCGCACGTTGTGGGAACGACAACTTTTTGAATAGGCCATATAGACAGAATGTTAGTACCGCACATTGTAGGAGTATTTACAGCAATGCCGTCGCCAGTAATAATAATCTTACCCTCAATGTGTCGAGTCACACGCTCCGTCGCTCCGACAGCTTCCACTCGACACAAGCATAACCGTTGCCCTTTTCGAGGTATTAAGTCGAATTATGAGTTGATGATGGATGGGGTCAGAAGAGGGTCAGCATTGTAATGGATGGTGTGTCCAATGACAGCAGGCTACCATCCGTGTGCTTGCTGGATAATTATCGTTATTGTATCCTAATATTATCCTAAAGCAGGACTAAGGGTGCAGTTGAGACTGGTTCCAAATGGGACTGCTTGTGAACTGCAGTGACTACAGCGAATCAAGGAGTAACCTGACAATCCCCCATTGTCACTATGATGTATTAGGCTGCGCAGTATGCCCCTTGAAACCCCCGGGCATATTCTACTGTACCTGCAACATCGACCAACCCCCGGCTTGTCATATACTTGTCCTGGCCTATTTGCACCACGCCCACCATCCACCGCCTTGTCATATACTTGTCCTCGTCCTGACCCATTCGTCCTATCCTGGCCTAGCCTGCAACCCTCTATTTCGTTATCTCTGGTGCTAGCTGCCATGCTGCCTATTTGGATAGTCATAAGCGTGCTCTCCGTCTCATCGCTTAGCTTGGGGTTATATGTTTCATTATTTCCGGCATTTTCATCGGTTGCCCTTATTACTTCCTTAATATTTCTATTTACTTATATGGTATGGGTTTGCCCTGTCGGACTGACCATATCTGATCCAAGTGTGGCAGCTCATATGTATATTCTTGTCCTGTCGTACCACGGTTATATCGTCTATTCTTTATATCGCCATGGCAGAACCTGATCCAGGTATGGGAGCACCGGCCGACACCTGACAACATCCATGACGTGGCGCTGCTCCACCAGCTGTCACTGCACATTCGCGTGGTGCTCGTGGCGCTGCTGGCGCCGCCCCCATACCTGGCGTCCCTGGACATCTTGCTGGTACGACCGCCCATTTATTCGTGGTCGCATGTGCTCTACTACCAGCTTCCAACTGCATGCAAGTGCTTGAAGAAACATCAAGAGCTGTCATGTCAAAACATGCACACCACCTCGGCTGCACGAAGAAAGGAACCCCATGCTGTCATGACACAACGGACATGGAAGCTGAACAGACCAAAGACGGAAGGTCCCACAAAAACACACACACAGAAACCACGCAAACAAACAAGCAAACAAACAAACAAACCGATCGACCGACCCACCCACCCACCCACCCACCCACCCACCCACCCACCCACCCACCCACCCACCCACCCACCCACCCACCCACCCACCCACCCACCCACCCACCCACCCACCCACCCACCCACCCACCCACCCACCCACCCACCCACCCACCCACCCACCCACCACCAACCAACCAACCAACCAACGAACCAACCAACCAACCAACCAACCTACCAACCAATCAACCAACCAACCAACACACATAGGAAGCATGGGTTTCTTGCATTAGCCATGTGCTTATCAAGAGAGATAGCAAAAGCGCTGCTTACGACAGGTGTGGTCACTACAGCATCATTCGCCTACAGTTGACTTACTACTATACTATCACACATCCACCCCTGATGCAGTAACAGCGGAAGACTTTTCCTGTAGGGCCCTAAAGGAAACCCTCCACCCCCAGGAGGGGCTTTTATATTCTCCACAGCAGCTTCCATGAGCCGTCTCTGGAGGCAACGCTTTATAATACTATATCCCAAGCGTTTAAGTCAATTCATTCTCCCACGCCCGCCTTCAGGAGCCGTCTCTGGAGGCCATGGTTAAGCACAAAGCTTTGGAATAATGTCAGACCCCTAACTTTGCAAGTTCCTGAGAAGTTTGGCGCCCCCTGCATAATGCGAAGCATCTGCCAGGTGTCTGCCGACGCACGGTCTTGTTGCACCCACAGTTGTGCCTGCACGTTGATGCAGAGGGAGCCCTCTGTGGCCCGCCCACCCAGGCAGGGAGAGAGGCTTGGGCCCCCTCCCTCCTCTCCTCCTCGTTGTGTAGTAGCGGTTAGAGGTTCCTCTATCGGTACCCACGTGACCCTTTCACGTGATTTAATTTATTTTTTTTAGGCCTCCTCCATCGCAACTATAGAAGAAACGTTTCTTTACCCTTGCTCACATTGTCTTGTTCCCCCACGCCTTGCCCCAGTCGTTGCCCCACACCGTACCCCCATCCCCTGCCCCACCCCCATGGCTCTCAACCATGCCCATTGTCATCGACCATGCGTAGTGTTACAGTAATGCTAGCTGCACCTGCCCCCCCCCCCATCAGACGCATAGTTGATATTGCAGCTCGTCACCATGGACCATGATCTTAGTATAAGGAATTAATACTGGTACCCCCCTGCCGCCTCCACCCCCGTTACGCGCATTCGTCTTAATGTGCAGCTGGTTATCATGGACCATGATACGGTTGCCGCTGTTGTTAGTTACGCGCATTCGTTTTAATGAGAAGCTGGTTATCATGGACCATGATACGGTTGTCGTTGTTGTTAGTTACGCGCATTTGTCTTAATGTGAAGCTGGTTATCATGGACCATGATACGGTTGTCGTTGTTGTTAGTTACGTGTATTCGTCTTAATGAGAAGCTGGTTATCATGGACCATGATACGGTTGTGGTTGTTGTTAGTTACGCGCATTTGTCTTAATGTGAAGCTGGTTATCATGGACCATGATACGGTTGCCGCTGTTGTTAGTTACGTGCATTCGTCTTAATGTGAAGCTGGTTATCATGGACCATGATACGGTTGTGGTTGTTGTTAGTTACGCGCATTTGTCTTAATGTGCAGCTGGTTATCATGGACCATGATACGGTTGCCGCTGTTGTTAGTTACGTGCATTCGTCTTAATGTGAAGCTGGTTATCATGGACCATGATACGGTTGTGGTTGTTGTTAGTTACGCGCATTCGTCTTAATGTGAAGCTGGTTATCATGGACCATGATACGGTTGTCGTTGTTGTTAGTTACGTGCATTCGTCTTAATGTGCAGCTGGTTATCATGGACCATGATACGGTTGTCGTTGTTGTTAGTTACGTGCATTCGTCTTAATGTGAAGCTGGTTATCTTGGACCATGATACGGTTGTGGTTGTTGTTAGTTACGTGCATTTGTCTTAATGTGAAGCTGGTTATCATGGACCATGATACGGTTGCCGTTGTTGTTAGTTACGCGCATTTGTCTTAATGTGAAGCTGGTTATCATGGACCATGATACGGTTGTGGTTGTTGTTAGTTACGCGCATTCGTCTTAATGTGAAGCTGGTTATCATGGACCATGATACGGTTGCCGTTGTTGTTAGTTACGTGCATTTGTCTTAATGTGCAGCTGGTTATCATGGACCATGATACGGTTGTCGTTGTTGTTAGTTACGTGCATTCGTCTTAATGTGCAGCTGGTTATCATGGACCATGATACGGTTGCCGCTGTTGTTAGTTACGCGCATTCGTCTTAATGTGAAGCTGGTTATCATGGACCATGATACGGTTGTCGTTGTTGTTAGTTACGCGCATTTGTCTTAATGTGAAGCTGGTTATCATGGACCATGATACGGTTGCCGCTGTTGTTAGTTACGTGCATTCGTCTTAATGTGCAGCTGGTTATCATGGACCATGATACGGTTGTGGTTGTTGTTAGTTACGCGCATTCGTCTTAATGTGCAGCTGGTTATCATGGACCATGATACGGTTGCCGCTGTTGTTAGTTACGTGCATTCGTCTTAATGAGAAGCTGGTTATCATGGACCATGATACGGTTGCCGCTGTTGTTAGTTACGCGCATTTGTCTTAATGTGAAGCTGGTTATCATGGACCATGATACGGTTGCCGCTGTTGTTAGTTACGTGCATTCGTCTTAATGTGCAGCTGGTTATCATGGACCATGATACGGTTGTCGTTGTTGTTAGTTACGTGCATTTGTCTTAATGTGAGGCTGGTTATCATGGACCATGATACGGTTGCCGCTGTTGTTAGTTACGCGCATTTGTCTTAATGTGAAGCTGGTTATCATGGACCATGATACGGTTGCCGCTGTTGTTAGTTACGTGCATTCGTCTTAATGTGAAGCTGGTTATCATGGACCATGATACGGTTGCCGTTGTTGTTAGTTACGTGCATTTGTCTTAATGTGCAGCTGGTTATCATGGACCATGATACGGTTGTGGTTGTTGTTAGTTACGCGCATTTGTCTTAATGTGAAGCTGGTTATCATGGACCATGATACGGTTGTCGTTGTTGTTAGTTACGTGCATTCGTCTTAATGAGAAGCTGGTTATCATGGACCATGATACGGTTGCCGCTGTTGTTAGTTACGCGCATTTGTCTTAATGTGCAGCTGGTTATCATGGACCATGATACGGTTGCCGCTGTTGTTAGTTACGTGCATTCGTCTTAATGTGCAGCTGGTTATCATGGACCATGATACGGTTGCCGTTGTTGTTAGTTACGCGCATTCGTCTTAATGTGCAGCTGCTTATCATGGACCATGATACGGTTGCCGCTGTTGTTAGTTACGCGCATTTGTCTTAATGTGAAGCTGGTTATCATGGACCATGATACGGTTGCCGCTGTTGTTAGTTACGCGCATTTGTCTTAATGTGCAGCTGGTTATCATGGACCATGATACGGTTGCCGCTGTTGTTAGTTACGTGCATTCGTCTTAATGTGCAGCTGGTTATCATGGACCATGATACGGTTGCCGTTGTTGTTAGTTACGCGCATTCGTCTTAATGTGCAGCTGCTTATCATGGACCATGATACGGTTGCCGCTGTTGTTAGTTACGCGCATTTGTCTTAATGTGAAGCTGGTTATCATGGACCATGATACGGTTGCCGCTGTTGTTAGTTACGCGCATTTGTCTTAATGTGCAGCTGGTTATCATGGACCATGATACGGTTGCCGCTGTTGTTAGTTACGTGCATTTGTCTTAATGTGCAGCTGGTTATCATGGACCATGATACGGTTGTCGTTGTTGTTAGTTACGTGCATTCGTCTTAATGTGCAGCTGGTTATCATGGACCATGATACGGTTGTCGTTGTTGTTAGTTACGTGTATTCGTCTTAATGTGCAGCTGGTTATCATGGACCATGATACGGTTGTCGTTGTTGTTAGTTACGCGCATTTGTCTTAATGTGCAGCTGGTTATCATGGACCATGATACGGTTGCCGCTGTTGTTAGTTACGCGCATTTGTCTTAATGTGAAGCTGGTTATCATGGACCATGATACGGTTGCCGCTGTTGTTAGTTACGTGCATTCGTCTTAATGTGAAGCTGGTTATCATGGACCATGATACGGTTGCCGCTGTTGTTAGTTACGTGCATTCGTCTTAATGTGAAGCTGGTTATCATGGACCATGATACGGTTGTGGTTGTTGTTAGTTACGTGCATTTGTCTTAATGTGAAGCTGGTTATCATGGACCATGATACGGTTGCCGTTGTTGTTAGTTACGCGCATTTGTCTTAATGTGAAGCTGGTTATCATGGACCATGATACGGTTGTGGTTGTTGTTAGTTACGTGCATTCGTCTTAATGTGCAGCTGGTTATCATGGACCATGATACGGTTGCCGCTGTTGTTAGTTACGTGCATTCGTCTTAATGTGCAGCTGGTTATCATGGACCATGATACGGTTGCCGCTGTTGTTAGTTACGTGCATTCGTCTTAATGAGAAGCTGGTTATCATGGACCATGATACGGTTGCCGCTGTTGTTAGTTACGTGCATTCGTCTTAATGTGAAGCTGGTTATCATGGACCATGATACGGTTGTGGTTGTTGTTAGTTACGTGCATTTGTCTTAATGTGAAGCTGGTTATCATGGACCATGATACGGTTGCCGTTGTTGTTAGTTACGCGCATTTGTCTTAATGTGAAGCTGGTTATCATGGACCATGATACGGTTGCCGCTGTTGTTAGTTACGTGCATTCGTCTTAATGTGCAGCTGGTTATCATGGACCATGATACGGTTGCCGCTGTTGTTAGTTACGTGCATTCGTCTTAATGAGAAGCTGGTTATCATGGACCATGATACGGTTGCCGCTGTTGTTAGTTACGTGCATTCGTCTTAATGTGAAGCTGGTTATCATGGACCATGATACGGTTGTGGTTGTTGTTAGTTACGTGCATTCGTCTTAATGTGCAGCTGGTTATCATGGACCATGATACGGTTGCCGCTGTTGTTAGTTACGTGCATTCGTCTTAATGTGCAGCTGGTTATCATGGACCATGATACGGTTGTGGTTGTTGTTAGTTACGTGCATTCGTCTTAATGTGCAGCTGGTTATCATGGACCATGATACGGTTGCCGCTGTTGTTAGTTACGTGCATTCGTCTTAATGTGAAGCTGGTTATCATGGACCATGATACGGTTGCCGCTGTTGTTAGTTACGTGCATTCGTCTTAATGTGAAGCTGGTTATCATGGACCATGATACGGTTGTGGTTGTTGTTAGTTACGTGCATTTGTCTTAATGTGAAGCTGGTTATCATGGACCATGATACGGTTGCCGTTGTTGTTAGTTACGCGCATTTGTCTTAATGTGAAGCTGGTTATCATGGACCATGATACGGTTGTCGTTGTTGTTAGTTACGTGCATTCGTCTTAATGTGAAGCTGGTTATCATGGACCATGATACGGTTGCCGCTGTTGTTAGTTACGCGCATTCGTCTTAATGTGCAGCTGGTTATCATGGACCATGATACGGTTGCCGCTGTTGTTAGTTACGTGCATTTGTCTTAATGTGCAGCTGGTTATCATGGACCATGATACGGTTGCCGCTGTTGTTAGTTACGTGCATTCGTCTTAATGTGAGGCTGGTTATCATGGACCATGATACGGTTGCCGCTGTTGTTAGTTACGCGCATTTGTCTTAATGTGAGGCTGGTTATCATGGACCATGATACGGTTGCCGCTGTTGTTAGTTACGTGTATTCGTCTTAATGTGAAGCTGCTTATCATGGACCATGATACGGTTGCCGCTGTTGTTAGTTACGTGTATTCGTCTTAATGAGAAGCTGGTTATCATGGACCATGATACGGTTGTCGTTGTAATTTTATTATTATTACAAGTAGACCCGGTGGGGGCCAAGCCCCCTGTTATTTTAGACTCCACTACTATTGGAGACTCCTATTCAAGTCCGGCTGTACAATATCTAAATTCCTGTGCCTGAGCCCGTGGCCCGGTGCCCGTGACCCTGTGCCCGTGGCCCGTCGCATCGCCCGTGGCCCGGTGCCCGAGGCCCGTTGCCCGTGGCTAGTTGCCGGTGGCTAGTGGCCCGTTGAAATTCCTTCCGTCTCTCCGTTGCTCATTTTTTTTGCCCGTGGCTAGTTGCCCGTGGCCCGTGGGTACTGGCTAGTTTCCCAGATAACGTAGTGGCCCGTCGCCCGTCGTCCGTCATTACTTCCGCCCCTTGCTGACATTGTCCATGGCTATTTGCTCGTGGCTAAATGCCCAGGGCTAGTTGCCCGTTGCTAGTTGCCCGTTGGCCCGTCGCCCGCCGCCCGTCGGCGCTGAATTTCCTTCCGTCCCTTGCTGATATTGCCCGTGGATAGTTGGCCATGGCTAGTTGCTCGTCGCCCGTCCGGCCTGTCACCGCTGAAAAATCCTTCCATCCCTTGCTCCTAGAAGTAACGTGCTCTTTCACTGCGCTCCTGAGAGGAGGCTGCTGAAGCGGTTGCGCGCCTAAGGGTGCACCTGGCGCTTTGCGCGTAGCGTATCTTTGATTCCTCCCTTGATCTCCGGAGATACCGGTGTAAGCCCGAATGGCTGATTTTTGTACCACGATTCGCTACCTAGTTATCGCGAATACGTCCCCTAATGAGGCGACAAACGGTCACCAAGTTCGCTTTATATAGGTGTTAGGATTGTCATTATTTTTGCTCTTAATTATTGTATATCGCTAGTCACTACGTCCCGTCGAAGCCGCGCATCCCCCTCTTTGTCCACAGTATGCTTAAATGCCGCTAGCGCTGGTCTCCGTGGACGACAATTTTTCCGTTAAGAATCAATTCACACCATACCCCACACATAACACTCACGATGTTTTGAATGCATGTGTGCACAATGTCTTGAATGCCAGCGCTTGTCGCCGTGGACCACACATACGCATGCTCGTGGATTCATGCTCTTCACGGCCTCCCATTGGTTGGTTGGTTGGTTGGTTGTCCTCTACATTTGCCGCCACAGCTGGTCACAGTGGACCACGCCCCTTCAATAATAGCGCTAGTCACGACATGGTTGTCCACAGTCATCACTATATGTCACCGCAGCTGGTCGCTGTGGACCACTCTACTTCAGTAATGCTAGTCAGCCCCCCCCATGGTTGCCTCCGCAGTGCTTGCCACCGCATCCCGTAACTGTGGACGCTTGTTATCCCACGAAAGTACTGCTAGTTACACCCAACCCCCTTCGTTCTATGAACACTTGCCACCGCAGGTCGTCACCGTGGACGACCGCTGCCTCTTCCTGGCATGGGACACGCCCCATGGCCGCTTCGAGAAGCTGCTGGAGGCAGGCTTCCCCCCGTCACCTCACCACGCCGCCTCGCCCCCACCGCTGACGTCCGCGCCACAAGCGAGCCAGGGACAAGCGGGCCCCTCGTCGCCCCCTGCACTTGCTGGGGGACAGCAAGGAAGCGCACCGGAGGTGGCCACATCCGCGACGCTGCCCGCCCGTGTGATAGGGCCCGTGCATGCGTCGGAGCCGTATCATGTGGTGGGCCCACCGCTGGAGGTGGGCATTGTCGGGGCAGGGAAAGCGGGGGGGCAAATGCCAGCATCCAAGGAAGCGCAGGGGGGAAATGATGGGCGATCCGCGCGCGCGGTGGTGAGTCTTGTGAAGCACATGGATATGAGAACACATGGCAGAGCTCGTGGTTTAGAACCAGGAGGAGGAGGAGGAGGAGGAGGAGGAGGAGGAGGAGGAGGAGGAGGAGGAGGAGGAGGAGGAGGAGGAGGAGGAGGAGGAGGAGGAGGAGGGGGAGGGGAGGGGAGGGGAGGGGGAGGGGGAGGGGGGGGGGAGGGGAGGGGGGGGAGGGGGAGGGGGAGGGGGGGAGGGGAGGGGGAGGGGAGGGGGAGGGGGAGGGGAGGGGGAGGGGGAGGGGGGAGGGGGAGGGGAGGAGGAGGAGGAGGAGGAGGAGGAGGAGGAGGAGGAGGAGGACGAGGAGGACGAGGAGGAGGAGGACGAGGAGGAGGAGGAGGAGGAGGACGAGGAGGAGGAGGACGAGGAGGAGGAGGAGGAGTATGTTTGTGTGTGATTATGAATTGGCTCTGGCTCAAGTGCTGAGGAGCGGTACAGATTGGTAATACGTCGTAGCGTGTTACAGAGTCAATATTGATCGGCTACAGAGTCAACTGGTCACACATCATAGCCTGTTGGTATCATCTGTTGACGTCAGTGCCACATCAGCATGGGCCACAGGTTTCAATGGCTTCCTCCTTCCTGCCACCGCCCTCCCCGCCTGCTCATTTGTGGGTGATGCGATGCTTCACAGATCCTTTTCCTGTGACGGATGCTGTTTCACTGGATGAACCACCCCCTCCCTGCCCCTTACTCCAGAACAAGGGGTCATCCCCCTGAAGCCTTGTATAATGGCACTGGTCACTATCATGGTCACTCTAATGGCCACCACTGGAACTGGACCCCTCCAGACATGGGGTCACCCCCCGGAGGCCTGGCTCGACCATTTTCTTGTCCTCTCCTACCCGACCTACTCTACATGGCCGCCCCTCTGCACTTGACCATTATGATGACCTCCCCTACGTTGACATTTCCTGCTCCCCACTTGTCCCTTCCCTCGTCGCCTTACAGCATTTAACACTTCTGGCGTTTGCCCCCTATCGGGACTACATCCACCTGTTAGCCCTTGAGTGGTCGCAACACCCCACCGACGCCAGCCCATCGGCCGCCCCAGGAAGAAAAGTCGCCATCCCCTCTGCCAGCCCCGCCCCCCCGCAAGGTATCCTGCGCGCAGCCATCGTGCACGCGATCCCTTGCTGGACCGCGCTCGGCCAAGATGACTCGGACGGCCATGCCGGCAGCGGCAACAATGCATTGGCCTCAAATGGCACAGGAGGAGGAGGAGGAGGAGGAGGAGGAGGAGGAGGAGGAGGAGGAGGAGGAGGAGGAGGAGGAGGAGGAGGAGGAGGAGGAGGAGGAGGAGGAGGAGGAGGAGGAGGAGGAGGAGGAGGAGGAGGAGGAGGAGGAGGAGGACTCCTAATGGGACTTGGCACCGCCGCAGGCGTGGCGGGTGGTCCAGGAGCTGTAGCTGGGGGTGGCAGCGGAGGGGGTGCCTTTGTGCTCCCCGAGCGTTCCTACACCATCCGTGGCCTGTGCTTGCTGAGCGCCAAGGGGAAGCGGGTGCGACACGCGGCCGCCAGCAGGTCTAGTTCAAGGGGGGCGGTGGCAGGCCAGTCTCAGGGGGAGCCCGGGGGCTCCAGCGGAGGCACCGAGGTGGGTCGCTGTTTAACCTCTTAATGGGCAGAAATACTGCCGATGCATCGGCTGTAACTTCACAATTTTGCAAACCAGATGCCATCCAACCTACCCATATCCAATGGCTGTCCTTGGGGGCCAAGCATGTCCATGAGTTGCCCTTCGGATTGATATATCACAACCCCACACATCTGCAGGGTAGGCTATGTATAACTACCGTCAAAGTCAGGGGGGTCAAGACGCGCGTTTTCTTTTTTGGTAGAATAGGCATTTTGAATTATGTTATAAGACCTAGGTACCTACCACTTCAAGGATGATAAACAATTAGTTGCTGAACAGTTTGAGCCATTGGGGTCATCATTTGGTTGGGTATACCAGCAGTAACACCCAGTACAGCCCATAGGGGTACCGTTGGTAAAAAGCAACCAAGGGGGTAGGGGTGGGCATACTACCTACTAATATGGCCACCAACCATGCCATACAATACATTTCCCTTACACAATGATGGGGAAACATAACTGCATCATCACACTGCCCTTACATGGCACCTATGTGCAGGTGCCACCTTGTCCATGCATGTAGGTAACGTGCTGCGGATACCCTACGCAAGGCATGCATTCTAGGAGGCAGCCACCAACAAACTAGTGATGTTAAGCCTACTTCAGCTTGCCCTAGCAAGGATAAACTAGGCCTAAGCTGCTATAGCTTGCCAGGTGATGGCCAGCACACCTGGTGGCACATGCTGACAATGGGAAGCTTTTACTCACCAGTTACATGCTTGATGATGCCACAGAGACCAGCCAGCTGCCTCACACTCATGCAGTATGTGTGTGGGAAATGTATAAGAAACACATATGGAGGTATTCAAACCCATTCAGCCTCTAAAACTTATCACCATCACACTATGGCAGGTCAACTGACTGAGGGACGCATCTAAGAATGGTGTTTTACGAAGGGGCCAGGCCATGGTAAAAGAAGAGCATAAATAATGAAGAAAGAATGTGCTACACAAGCTAGAACGTATACATAAACGTCATACAGCGACAAGAAAACGATAAGCCAGCTTTACCTGGCATGGCTGGCATTACCTTGGCCCAGGCGGTGGCCGCAAAATGGCGCATTGCGGCACACCAAAGTTGTGCAGCATGGTCGCTAGATTCTGCGATTTCTTGCCACCCTTGCACTACGACTAGAAATCATCATAAAAAGTACAAAGAAACGGATATATCCTAAAATACGCCGGAAAGGTATTGCTGTCAACGTTTCTATCGTCCGGCCTGATCGCAGTTTTTTCCAGCAAGAACGCTGCCGACACCTATCAAATGGCATTCCCGCGAACCAAAAATTGGCCTGTATGATCTTTAGGACCTATAAAATAAATTTTATGAGTTTGGTCAGAAAATTCGAACGAAAACGTAAATGCCATGCGTGGGCGCAAGCCGCCATGGCCAGGTCGTCGTTTTCCGGAATGCACGTTGTACGTGAAAAAGTACCCTGACCCCTTGTACTTTGACCGGCCAGAACACCTCTATAACTTTGTCAGAAGTATGCAAACCCTAGTATCATGCTGTGAGGAAAATTGTAAACTTCCGATCTTCTCAGCTAACCTTTTCCTAATTCTCAATAGTTTTCGCGGCATTTGGTCCCCCGAGAAGGGGCCGACGCGTCGGCTGTAACTCAGTTTTAGGCGGAAAATCGGCAGCCAGACCATTTAGGGGTTAAGTTCAACAGTTCTGCCTTAGTTAAACAGTTAAACAGGCCTTCAAGAGGATTGTGCCAATCACATCGTTGTTCAAGACCCACCCTCCCCCTCATCCTCATCCCCATCCCCGTGTAGTGGGGTCAACCTTGCGGCTGTTTTTTCACATGGGTTTGCAGCCTCCACCCTCAGATATGAATTAACCACGGCACCACCCCTACCCTCATCAGAGCTTGACTCCATAATCTCTCCGTCTCTTCCTCCTCCCCCCTTCTACACTCCCCCCCCCCCCCCTTCCCTTCTCCCCCTCATCCCTGTCATCCATGTCCTCGCAGGCACACCATCGCCACCATCGGCCCAGCGGCTCCCTGGACGCCCGCGGCCTCCAGCACCTCGCCGTCCTCTACGCCCTCGATGCCCCGCCCTCCTCTTCCACCACGCCCCCCGACGTAGCCCTCGCTTGCGTCGCGCTCGACCCCGCCACGGGGGCGACCTCCCAAGGTCCCTGGCGGGCGACCGGGCTCCCCCCCACCGCGGGCGCAGTGGCGGCGGAGGAGCGTGACGGGTGGCAGTCGGGCGCGGCGCTCGTGTTCAGCTGCGTGGGCGTGCAGCGGTTCCCCACAAAGGGAACGATGCGGGATGGGAAGGCGACCAATGGCATCACAGAGGGAGCGCTTGCTGCCACAAAGGGAACAACCATCGGTGGCACAATGGCAACCAGTGGCAATGACAGTGTGACACAAGGAGCCAGGGGCGGCTCCAAGGGGTTGCATGGCATTTCTGAAACGAACGCGCCGAGCGGCAGCCGCGCTTTGGCTGCTGGACCGGCAGGGAGAAGTGCCGCTGCGTCCAGCCAGCTGGCGTTTATGCTCGAGGGGTACCCGACTTGCGTGGAACGAGTGATGGATGGTCTGTGGCTGCTCGGCGACACCATGGGGGCGCTGTACTTCTTGTGCACTTCACAAGATGTGTCACAAGGGCAGCCCATGGGTTCCGTGCCTGGTCCAAAGGGAAAGGCCGGCGCCGGTTCGGGACAGGCAGGGGCGGTGGCGGGACAGGGCGGCAGCTTGTGGACAATGCAGCGTGCCGGATGCAAGCGCCACGATGCCGATTCGAGCGAAACCTGTAGAAATAATGATAGCCATGACAGTAATGGAGGTGCTGCGAACAGGCGGGAGCAGCAGCAGCAGCACAACGAGGGGGGGGAGCGGGACGAAGGAGTCGCGCCTCTCTTCTCTCCCCCCCTGGTCATGCGGTGCTTTGGCGCCGGGGTTAATGCCGCAGACGCCACGCGTCCCGTCCCGCTCCTCTTCCTGGGAAGCCACGTGGCGGACTCCCAGCTGCTGGCGCTGACAGGCCTGACGAGCACAACCCCCTGGCATGGTGCGGGTTCTGCTGGGCGCACTGGTGCATCCACCAGCAGCGCTTTTGGCCTCTCCGGCGCCGCGCAAGAGCAGGAAACGCGACCGTTGTCGTCATCTACGGGCGGGTCCAAGCCGTACGCGGGCCCACCGCTCCTTATGTCGATGGCGAGCCCGCCCGAGGGGGCGGCCGCAAGCGGGGGCGGCACTGGCGGCGGCGCCACCCAGGGACCCCCTGGCAATGGGATGGACGCGAGTCGTGGGATCGAGATGCCACTGCTGGAGTTGGTCAGCGAGGAGTTCATCCGCAACCCCGGCGCGGTCATGGACGCGGTAGTGGTGGAGGGAGGCCCGCCGTGGCGGGGCGAGAGGGAGCAAGGGGCATGGTGGGGAGGGGGAGGGGGGGTAGGGCAAGAGGGAGGGGGAGGCGGTGGCGAGGGTCATCTCGTGCTGGCGTGTGGAAGCGCTCCCAAGGGGTGCATTGCACGGTGGGTGCAGCTGGTTTGAGGAAGTGTATGATGATTATGAGAATGAGTATGGATAGATGCTATAGAGGTGCATGTCACGAGGGGCGCTGTCATCTCAATAGGTGCATAATCCTCCTGTACTCGTTGATACTGCTATGCTCCGTTTCTGTACATCTGCCCACAACTGTGCTTGGTTCTCACGCTTTTATCTCGTACGTCACCACAGCTGTGTGGCCTCTGACCCTGTAATACCGCGACTTTCCGCAGGTGCTACCCAGGTGTCTCCATGGAGCCCCTGGCATCCTCAAGCACAAAGGTATGGGGCTTGCCTGATTTTCACGCCTTGTCGTGTCATTTCACGGGGCCACGGGTAGCTTTGCACGCTCAAGTGACAGGTGGTGACTTAAGGACGGCGTTTCCCAGGCATGAACGTGCATTGGCATGCATGCAGCGGCACTGAGCAAGGGGGGCCCTGTTTACAAACATCTAAAACTTCAAGTATCAAACATCAAACATCAAACATCAAACATCAAACATCAAACATCAAACATCGAACATCAAACATCAAACATCAAACATCAAACATCAAATAACACGACAAGCATGTTTACGACATCGGGCTCCTATTGTGGCAGAAGTACCAAAGCTCTGTTTTTTATCTCCTTCTGCTCCTCTCTAGTCAGCTCGTACACTAGCGCCACGGGCTCTTTCTGCCCCCTGCCTCTTGACCCGGCCGCAAACACAACTTTTCTGTTCCCTAGTGTTCTCTCTGCTTCTCGTGTTTGTTCCCTAGTATTGTCTCTTCAATCGTGTTTGTTCCCTAGTATTCTCTCTTCAATCGTGTTTGTTCCCTAGTATTCTCTCTTCAATCGTGTTTGTTCCCTAGTATTCTCTGTTCAATCGTGTTTGTTCCCTAGTATTCTCTCTTCAATCGTGTTTGTTCCCTAGTATTCTCTGTTCAATCGTGTTTGTTCCCTAGTATTCTCTGTTCAATCGTGTTTGTTAGTATTCTCTCTTCTCTCGGCTTCCTCTATGCTTCCTTTCCGGAAGCGCATGCCCCCGCCACATGTTGCCTCTTACGAATGCCTTATTTGCCTCTTGCGAACTCCTTATTTTCCGCTTGCAAATGGCACGTTATCATTTCACTCCACTTCCCCTGGAGTATTATCTCCGTAATTAATGGCTCCTATACTCGTTATCTGCCTGTTCAACATGTCCCTAATGCCTCAATTCTTCGCTCTGCCTCCCCTCGAGCTTATCTCCTTAAATGAATAATCAAATAATGGCTCCTATTCCTCGTTACCTGCTATGTTGACCTCGGCCCCTCGCCGCAGTTCCTCGGGGCGCCTCAACTGTTCCCCGTCACGGTCACGGTTGGGGACATCCACAAGGACGGCGCCTCTTACGTCATCTTTTCGTACGAAACGGTACGCGCTCACTGGTAGCAGAAGAGCTTACATAGCGACTGTGTGTGTGCATGTTCCATAGCGATTTTTTGTGCATGTTCCATAGCGATTGTGTGTGTGCATGTTCCATAGAGATTGTGTGAATACAGCGAGGACAATAGGATAGACGCAAAACTTACGCCTCCATTTTTAACGCCCCCAACTTGAAACCCCGCACTTGGGGGGAATCTTGAGCTGCCCGGATTGCAGAGGAATGTTAGCTATTCAGGACCATGTTTCAACCAGTGAGCTCTCAAAAGGTCCAAGGGCAACACCGTCGATTTTCAAGCATGTACCCCATGTCTCCCAGGCAACATGCACTCAGCGTCTGAATATCAGCTGGATGAAGCGATAGCAATCGATGCTGTAGTAGATGTAGGCTTTGTCATAGGCGGTGAACTCCATCGCAGAACTGGTGCCTCTTCTGGCTTACTAGTTACCAGGCCTCATGGCCACCCCACAACTTCCACAGCGTCGTTGTCGCTAGCATTCTACGATCTCTTTTCCAACGCGGACCTTGATGTGCAGTCAACTAACTGACCTCGTCCCTCGGCCTTACTCATCGACATGCCGCATATGACAGGGGTCCACCCATGTGATGCAAGTCTCAGGGGCCTCGCTATCTCCCTGCGCCCTCCCTGGGCTGGATTCGAGCCACTCGACCCTCGCCGCCGGCCCGTGCCCAAGTGGCGGCATAATCCAAGTCACCACGGCGGGGATCCGACTTCTCTCGCCTGCCCCTGAGTTTGCATTGGCCTTGGAATGGCATCCGCCCCGGGCGACCTCGATGGCTCATCAGAAGAGAAACGCTAGCCGCTGCATCTCGGGGGGTGCATCGGGCTCACGGGGGATCGCTATGGCAGCACTCTGGGGTCACTATGCGGTGGTGGCTATAGGGCATGACGTGCACTGCCTGGAGGTCGACGGGGGCAAGAAGGCAGTGGCGGAGCGCGGTAGCTTCTGCCATCCGCAGCAGGTACTGTCTTGGCAACAGGAGGCGACGTCACGGAATTGCTGTTGTAGGGAGGACAGGGGGGAGCGAGTCAGGATTCGTCTGTCATCACAGCAGGTGATGTCCCTGAAGGTTCTTGTTGTGGGGAGGACAGGGGCGATGATTTAAGTAGTTGGAGCTTGCTGCTAGTAGTTGGAGCTCGCTGCCGTCGTCATGAGTCTGGAGCTTGTATGGCTTTTGTCCAGTGCATCGCGTTTTGCTCACGGGTTCTCCGGTGCTTTACCCTCGCCCTTCCCTTGTTTTACATCCATTCTGCCTCTCTTTCTATTCTCCTGTGTCTCGCCTCGTCTGTGGAGCCTATCTCGTTGGAGGGAGATATTTGGATGCTAGGATTCACCACGGCGGCGGTCCCTCCTGGCCTGAGACCTAAGCTAGGAAACACAAGGTGTCTAAACACACCTTCTCCCCATCACCACCACCGTCATTTGACCCCCCAAACAGCAGCCCGCACGGGGTCATAACAAGTTGCTCTTCAGATTCACGCCTACCTATCAGGTTTATAAGTGGTTGATCTACACATGCACGCCCGACTATCCCATGTGTCCACCTCCGCCCACCCGCCCCCCTGCAGGTATCCGCACTGTCGCTGTCATGCTGCCCCGACCTCGTCGCCCCCTCAACCTCCACCGGCGGGCATTCCAAGAGCATGGCAAGCGGTGGCAAGGACGCGGGCGGATCGGACGGGCTGCTGGTCGCAGTCGGTGAATGGACCACCCACGCGGTCGGCTTGTTCCAGTTCCCTACAATGGTGCGTCAGGCTAGAACTGATTCAAAAACTTTGGAAGAAAGCGTAGCTGGAGATAAATGTTGGTGTGCTGTGAAGAGGCTATCGTGGGGTGGAGAGAGGCGGTTTGGGGGCGGGTTGCCCAAGAATCTCATTATAATTCTTGTCGCCCGTCACGGTGAATGCGGCTATTGTGGGGTGGCGAAGTTGGCGACCGCTTTAGCTTGCGCTTCATGTGCTGAACTTTTCTTCCCACGGGCGCTCCTTCCATGCATGCTCATTGCTTGGTTTATAGTGTCCCTGCGTCTCGCTCTCGTGCAGGGCAGGCACTGCTCCAAGGACGCCGCTGCCGCGCATACTCTCTCGCTTACTTTCTTTCTTTTCGTTCTTTCTTTTCTTTCTTTTTTCTTACGTTCTTTTTATCTAGCATGTGCCTGTTTTCATGGGCATCGGTCACAGAGTATCGCATACCCTCTTACTCTTTTCTTATCAATCATGTGCCTGGTTTCATGGGCATTGGTCACAGAGCATCACATACCCTCTTACTTTTTTCTTATCAATCATGTGCCTGGTTTCATGGGCATTGGTCACAGAGCATCGCATACCCTCTTACTTTTTTCTTATCAATCATGTGCCTGGTTTCATGGAATTGGTCACAGAGTATCGCATACCCTCTTACTCATTTCTTATCAATCATGTGCCTGGTTTCATGGAATTGGTCACAGAGTATCGCATACCCTCTTACTTTTTTCTTATCAATCATGTGCCTGGTTTCATGGAATTGGTCACAGAGTATCGCATACCCTCTTACTCATTTCTTATCAATCATGTGCCTGGTTTCATGGGAATTGGTCACAGAGTATCGCATACCCTCTTACTCATTTCTTATCAATCATGTGCCTGGTTTCATGGGAATTGGTCACAGAGTATCGCATACCCTCTTACTCATTTCTTATCAATCATGTGCCTGGTTTCATGGGCATTGGTCACAGAGTATCGCATACCCTCTTACTCATTTCTTATCAATCATGTGCCTGGTTTCATGGAATTGGTCACAGAGTATCGCATACCCTCTTACTCATTTCTTATCAATCATGTGCCTGGTTTCATGGGCATTGGTCACAGAGTATCGCATACCCTCTTACTTTTTTCTTATCAATCATGTGCCTGGTTTCATGGAATTGGTCACAGAGCATCACATACCCTCTTACTTTTTTCTTATCAATCATGTGCCTGGTTTCATGGGAATCGGTCACAGAGTATCGCATACCCTCTTACTCATTTCTTATCAATCATGTGCCTGGTTTCATGGGCATTGGTCACAGAGCATCACATACCCTCTTACTTTTTTCTTATCAATCATGTGCCTGGTTTCATGGGCATTGGTCACAGAGTATCGCATACCCTCTTACTCATTTCTTATCAATCATGTGCCTGGTTTCATGGGCATTGGTCACAGAGTATCGCATACCCTCTTACTCATTTCTTATCAATCATGTGCCTGGTTTCATGGAATTGGTCACAGAGTATCGCATACCCTCTTACTCATTTCTTATCAATCATGTGCCTGGTTTCATGGGAATTGGTCACAGAGTATCGCATACCCTCTTACTCATTTCTTATCAATCATGTGCCTGGTTTCATGGGCATTGGTCACAGAGTATCGCATACCCTCTTACTTTTTTCTTATCAATCATGTGCCTGGTTTCATGGAATTGGTCACAGAGCATCACATACCCTCTTACTCATTTCTTATCAATCATGTGCCTGGTTTCATGGGCATTGGTCACAGAGTATCGCATACCCTCTTACTTTTTTCTTATCAATCATGTGCCTGGTTTCATGGGCATTGGTCACAGAGCATCACATACCCTCTTACTTTTTTCTTATCAATCATGTGCCTGGTTTCATGGAATTGGTCACAGAGTATCGCATACCCTCTTACTCATTTCTTATCAATCATGTGCCTGGTTTCATGGAATTGGTCACAGAGTATCGCATACCCTCTTACTCATTTCTTATCAATCATGTGCCTGGTTTCATGGAATTGGTCACAGAGTATCGCATACCCTCTTACTTTTTTCTTATCAATCATGTGCCTGGTTTCATGGAATTGGTCACAGAGTATCGCATACCCTCTTACTCATTTCTTATCAATCATGTGCCTGGTTTCATGGGAATTGGTCACAGAGTATCGCATACCCTCTTACTCATTTCTTATCAATCATGTGCCTGGTTTCATGGGAATTGGTCACAGAGTATCGCATACCCTCTTACTCATTTCTTATCAATCATGTGCCTGGTTTCATGGGAATTGGTCACAGAGTATCGCATACCCTCTTACTCATTTCTTATCAATCATGTGCCTGGTTTCATGGAATTGGTCACAGAGTATCGCATACCCTCTTACTCATTTCTTATCAATCATGTGCCTGGTTTCATGGAATTGGTCACAGAGTATCGCATACCCTCTTACTCATTTCTTATCAATCATGTGCCTGGTTTCATGGGCATTGGTCACAGAGTATCGCATACCCTCTTACTTTTTTCTTATCAATCATGTGCCTGGTTTCATGGAATTGGTCGCAGAGTATCGCATACCCTCTTACTTTTTTCTTATCAATCATGTGCCTGGTTTCATGGGCATTGGTCACAGAGCATCGCATACCCTCTTACTTTTTTCTTATCAATCATGTGCCTGGTTTCATGGAATTGGTCACAGAGCATCACATACCCTCTTACTTTTTTCTTATCAATCATGTGCCTGGTTTCATGGGCATTGGTCACAGAGCATCGCATACCCTCTTACTTTTTTCTTATCAATCATGTGCCTGGTTTCATGCAATTGGTCACAGAGCATCACATACCCTCTTACTTTTTTCTTATCAATCATGTGCCTGGTTTCATGGGAATCGGTCACAGAGTATCGCATACCCTCTTACTCATTTCTTATCAATCATGTGCCTGGTTTCATGGGCATTGGTCACAGAGCATCACATACCCTCTTACTTTTTTCTTATCAATCATGTGCCTGGTTTCATGGGCATTGGTCACAGAGCATCGCATACCCTCTTACTTTTTTCTTATCAATCATGTGCCTGGTTTCATGGAATTGGTCACAGAGCATCACATACCCTCTTACTTTTTTCTTATCAATCATGTGCCTGGTTTCATGGGAATCGGTCACATAGTATCGCATACCCTCTTACTCATTTCTTATCAATCATGTGCCTGGTTTCATGGGCATTGGTCACAGAGCATCACATACCCTCTTACTTTTTTCTTATCAATCATGTGCCTGGTTTCATGGAATTGGTCACAGAGTATCGCATACCCTCTTACTCATTTCTTATCAATCATGTGCCTGGTTTCATGGAATTGGTCACAGAGTATCGCATACCCTCTTACTCATTTCTTATCAATCATGTGCCTGGTTTCATGGAATTGGTCACAGAGTATCGCATACCCTCTTACTCATTTCTTATCAATCATGTGCCTGGTTTCATGGGAATTGGTCACAGAGTATCGCATACCCTCTTACTCATTTCTTATCAATCATGTGCCTGGTTTCATGGGCATTGGTCACAGAGTATCGCATACCCTCTTACTTTTTTCTTATCAATCATGTGCCTGGTTTCATGGAATTGGTCACAGAGCATCACATACCCTCTTACTCATTTCTTATCAATCATGTGCCTGGTTTCATGGGCATTGGTCACAGAGTATCGCATACCCTCTTACTTTTTTCTTATCAATCATGTGCCTGGTTTCATGGGCATTGGTCACAGAGCATCACATACCCTCTTACTTTTTTCTTATCAATCATGTGCCTGGTTTCATGGAATTGGTCACAGAGTATCGCATACCCTCTTACTTTTTTCTTATCAATCATGTGCCTGGTTTCATGGAATTTGTCACAGAGTATCGCATACCCTCTTACTCATTTCTTATCAATCATGTGCCTGGTTTCATGGAATTGGTCACAGAGTATCGCATACCCTCTTACTCATTTCTTATCAATCATGTGCCTGGTTTCATGGGAATTGGTCACAGAGTATCGCATACCCTCTTACTCATTTCTTATCAATCATGTGCCTGGTTTCATGGGAATTGGTCACAGAGTATCGCATACCCTCTTACTCATTTCTTATCAATCATGTGCCTGGTTTCATGGAATTGGTCACAGAGTATCGCATACCCTCTTACTCATTTCTTATCAATCATGTGCCTGGTTTCATGGAATTGGTCACAGAGCATCGCATACCCTCTTACTCATTTCTTATCAATCATGTGCCTGGTTTCATGGGCATTGGTCACAGAGTATCGCATACCCTCTTACTTTTTTCTTATCAATCATGTGCCTGGTTTCATGGAATTGGTCGCAGAGTATCGCATACCCTCTTACTTTTTTCTTATCAATCATGTGCCTGGTTTCATGGGTATTGGTAGGCCCAGGTTGGTCACACGCAAGGCTTTTTCGCGCCTGGGTCTCTATCACGTGCATGACAATTTTCCTTTCCATGGGCACTCCTTCCCTGCATGCTGATCGGTTGGTCTTACGGTTACGTGCCTGCGTCTTGGCCGGTGCGCGGCAGGCACTGCTCGCCCGTCTACCATGCCACAAGCTGCCCGCACTCCCCCGTTCCCTCCTGCTGGCATCCTTGAACAATCAGAACCCGCTCTCCCCTCCTAGCGCCACCATTACCGCCGCCACTGCTGCCAGTACGGGCGCCAGGACAACGTACCTCTTCTCGGGCCTCGCCGATGGCTCGCTGCACGTGCACGCGGTGGCGTCGCGCCACGTGGCAGCAGACGCCAGCTGGAGCAATGCACCCTCGCGTTCCCACCCATGCTCTTGCACTGTCCACCGGCACGCCGACCAATCCCAAGCGGGTCGCGGTGCCTCGTCTACCATGGATCCGGGCGGCAACGACGACGAGTGCCCGTGTGCCACGATGGCAACACCTGGCGGCGCGGCGTGCCTCTGCGTCGTCACCGTGGGCTACGTCCGGGTGGGGTCCCGGCCGGTGGTGTTGGAGCGGATGGAGTTTGGAGTCTCCCAGGATAAAGAATGGGGCGATGCTGGCCGGGCCTTGTCGAGGGGTGGAGATGGGGCGGCCCAGCAGGGTCCGCGACAAGGAGGGGGAGGGCAGACTGTCTTGAACTCCTCAGATGGAGGGGTGCAGGGTTATGGGGCTACCGCTTCACAAGGCTTCCAAGATCCTAGGTGTAGCTGTAGCGTTCTCTGCGTCTATGCCCATAGTGACCGCGATGTCGTCGTCATGGGGGGATGCGAGGGGGGTTTCCCGGCGACGGGGGTGGGGGGAGCGTGGCCGGCAGGCTCACTGCGTGTTGCCAGGGTGCATGGGGCCCGAAACCTTGGAAGCGTTGCAAGGTACGTGCTATAGAATAAGGTACGTGTTCCGTCGGAGCCTGTTTATTATAGTTTATTAGTTTATGATATCCTGAGACTTATATCTATTAGTTGGTCGTCCGTTGGGATGCTGGAGGCGTAAAAGTGCGCTGACATTGCCAAGTTGGCGCAGAACCTTGGAAGCCTTTTGGGGGGGGGGAAGGTATGCTGGCACTGCAAAGCCGTTGTGTATCGGTCTCCAACAGGGCGCTGTTTCTGGGGGGGAGAAGTCTTAATGTTGATAAGGACATTGCTGAATTGCAAGATGCTGCAGGGCTTTATCAGCGGAACGCCTTTCTTGTGTCCTTCAGGTCGGTTAGGGTTGTTTAGGGTCGCTTAGAGTCGCTTAGGGTCGTTTAGGGTCGCTTAGGGTCGCTTAGGGTCGCTTAGGGTCGCTTAGGGTCGCTTAGGGTCGCTTAGGGTCGCTTAGGGTCGCTTAGGGTCGCTTAGGGTCGCTTAGGGTCGCTTAGGGTCGCTTAGGGTCGCTTAGGGTCGCTTAGGGTCGCTTAGGGTCACTTAGGGTCGCTTAGGGTCATTTAGGGTCGTTTAGGGACGTTTAGGAACGTTTAGGGTCGTCCAGGGTCCATGTGAATATGATACTTTGTTGTGTCATGCCTTCAAATAAATTTTATGGGTGACTGGCAAGGATATTAAGGTGTGGGAGGTGCTTGTCGCACCATAAATGACAAAGGGCCGCTCCTGGGTCAGCCGGTCAGGACTTTGTGATTCGTGGCTGCTTGTCCATGTGCTATTCTCGTGGATCATGTTTACTTGTCCTTTGCAATGCTCATGGATGATGGCTCCTTGTCCATTTGCTATTCAGGCTGCCCACACCAGCAGTGCCCAACGCAATGTTGTGGTTGTCGCCGCGCCAAGAGCTTGTCTGTGGCACCCTGGATGCTGAGGTGTCCCTCCGGTGAGTATGCCATTTGGCAACAAGGCATGGCCCCAAGGCATGACAACATGGCACCAAGGTAACGAGGCAACATGGCATGGCAACATGGCATGGCAACAAATCATGACCACGAGGCATGGCCGCAAGTCAACAAGTTATGGCAGCAAGGCATCACTGTCTGGTCGTCCTACTCCAGTCTATTGAAGCCCTGCGACTGATATGAAAGTGTGTGTGTGGCTGTGGCTGGTCAAGCTTGCAAGTTGGAGGCACCTGCCTTTCTTTAAACATACTACTGAATATGTTCTCTTTATGTATTCTCTTTATATATGGTAGTATAATACATATTCTCTCTATATATAGCACACTGTTGTCAATGTGCCTGCAGCTGGTCATGCTTGCACGATGGAGAGAAACTCCTGCCTATTATTCAAACAAAAAGGACTGGTGTTATTTGGGTATGACTGTCCACGCGCGTGCAGGATGGAGAGGGTCGTCATCGGCGACACCCCGACGCACGTCGCATATCACGGTCCCACGCGCTGCCTCGTGGTCCTCACCGTGGTGAGCACGGCGCACGCATGCACACACTTGAGCTAGCACATGTGCTCTCGCACACGCGCGTACTGGGTAGTGGAAACCATGTGTAGTACGTAGAGCATGTGGTCCTCGCCGTGGCATCTATGGTTCTCGGTGCTAGCGCGTGCTGCATCCTTTGTGCTAGCATCCTTGGTGCTGCAGCGTGCGGTGGGGTGCGGTCACTCCAATACTGTATTAGTATCATGTGCGCGGTGCGGGCGCATCCTTGGTGCCAGCGCCCGTGGGAGCATCCGCAGTGCGAAGGCATGTGTCCTTACGTGTGCGAGCGCGCGTGTCTTTGGTGGGCCGTACGCTTGCTTGCACACACGCACACCACGTAGTAAACAGCGTGTAGGCTAGACAGTATGCAGTATTCTACCACGTAGTAAACAGCGTGTAGGCCAGTATGCAGTATTCTACCACGTAGTAAACAGCGTGTAGGCTAGACAGTATGCAGTATTCTACCACGTAGTAAACAGCGTGTAGGCCAGTATGCAGTATTCTACCACGTAGTAAACACCGTACAGGCTAGACAGTATGCAGTATTCTACCGCGTAGTAAACAGCGTGTAGGCTAGACAGTATGCAGTATTCTACCACGTAGTAAACAGCGTGTAGGCCAGTATGCAGTATTCTACCACGTAGTAAACAGCGTGTAGGCTAGACAGTATGCAGTATTCTACCACGTAGTAAACAGCGTGTAGGCTAGACAGTATGCAGTATTCTACCACGTAGTAAACAGCGTGTAGGCCAGTATGCAGTATTCTACCACGTAGTAAACAGCGTGTAGGCTAGACAGTATGCAGTATTCTACCACGTAGTAAACAGCGTGTAGGCCAGTATGCAGTATTCTACCACGTAGTAAACAGCGTGTAGGCTAGACAGTATGCAGTATTCTACCACGTAGTAAACAGCGTGTAGGCTAGACAGTATGCAGTATTCTACCACGTAGTAAACAGCGTGTAGGCCAGTATGCAGTATTCTACCACGTAGTAAACAGCGTGCAGGCTAGACAGTATGCGTGGTCCTCACCGTGGCGATCACAAGGCACGACATACTTAAATTACTTAATTACTTATCCTCCTTATCCTCCCCCATCCCGCGGCGCGCCCATGTGCCCATGCTTATCCACCCCCACTCACACTGTAGTAAACCACCCGGTGCGCCCATGCACAGCCTGCGCTTGCGTGCCCAGGTAAAGCCATTAATGAATTGATTAGTCCCGTGTCCCCGTTGGGGGACCACGGAGCACTGAATTCCCCAAAGGTATAGGGATAGATTTGGTCCCCACCATGGTGAGAACGACACACGAGCGTACACACGTTATCAGGTGCACGTACGACAGCCAACGCTTTCCCGCACCGGTGCGTTGGAGCCCTTTCCCCTCCTTTCATTCCTTGGAGCTCTTTGGCCTCCTTGGTCTGCGGAGTTTCCCTCGATGCCCTGCAGTCGGCGGATCATGACCTGGCCAAGCCACGTTTGCGGGGCATCTTGCGTGGCTTTTGCGGAACTGTCCAAACATCTGGGTGGACCACAAGTGTTCGTTCACCCAGATCGTTCATTCGTGGTCTGATGGTCGGCACTAAGCCACGTCACATAGTCTGTTTGGCTATTGTGCCAGCAGCCTGTGAGGGCTGTTTTTTTTTGCGGGTAGGACGATCATATTTTATCATCTGCGGATCATTACTAAGCCACGTCACGTGGTCCCCTGTTTGGCTATTCTGCCGGTGGACCGCGCGTTGCCTTCCATGGTCCGAGGATTCTTATTAAGCCACTTTGCACCGTCTTCTGTTTGGCTGTTCTGCCGGTGGACCGTGAGTGCAGAACGAGGATGAAGTCTATTGGATGCGCATCCTCCATGTGGACTCCTTGCAAGAGGTGTGTGGTCGTCCAAGAAACACCTTTCGCGACGGAGACACAAATGCGTGCGCGCACACACACACACAAACACAGAGAATGGGGGGGGAAGTGGGGGGGGGGAGGGAGAGACAGGCGGACAGACCGACAGACAGACCGACCGACAGACAGACAGACAGACAGAAAGACAGACAGACAGACAGACAGACAGACAGACAGACAGACAGACAGACAGACAGACAGACAGACAGACAGACAGACAGACAGACAGACAGACAGACAGACAGACAGACAGACAGACAGACAGACAGACAGACAGACAGACAGACAGACAGACAGACAGACAGAAAGACAGACAGACACACACACACACACACACACACACACATAGACAGACAGACAGACAGAGTTGTGTGAGCGTGTGTTACCACTTCACAGAAGACCAGCAAGCGCGTGATTTTATAGGCCACTGTACTATCGGCCAGTACGGGCGACTTAAGCCTACTTTCAGGCTATCATAGGCTATTTTTATCCATTGGGTACTGCAGAATACGTCAGGTCCTTCTCAGCTAGTGTACATGCTGTGGTCGGATACTCTGCCATCTTTAAGGCTCAAGCCCTTTGCTGGTGGGGACCTCGGAGCCCGGATCATGGCAACCTAGCGATGACTTACAATGCTACTAGTAATACTACTACCTATTCTGTTGAATATACACCTGCAGAGGGCTATCGCAAGAAAACAGGCCAAAGTAAAGAGGCAATAGTTTGGCCTGTTACTTTGGTGTTGCCAGCATCATCCCTAGCTTTGCGGTCTATGCCATTTATGTCGTAACTTTGTGCTAACGTAGACGTAACTCTTATGTCGTAACTTTGTGCTAACGGTGTAGTAACTCTTATGCAGTAGCTTGGTAGTAATTATGGCAGCAGGATGTCATCTACCACCTGCCAACCTCATCACTCCACCCTACCATTCAATTTCCTGACACCACCTGCAAATATCCCATGAATTTATTACTGCACCCCACCACACGGCGCACCCCAATCCAGCGGACTATACATCTTCCATTCAAAAGGTAACCTGCCCACCCCGAAGACATACCCACGCCCAAGCACATGCACAAGCACAAACACAAGCCAAAGCGCAAGCACTCGTGCACGCACGCACACGCACACGCACACGCACACGCACACGCACACGCACACGCACACGCACACGCACACGCACACGCACACGCACACGCACACGCACACGCACACGCACACGCACAGGCACACGCACACGCACACGCACACGCACACGCACACGCACACGCACACGCACACGCACACGCACACGCACATGCACACGCACACACACACGCACACGCACACGCACACGCACATGCACATGCACACGCACACGCCCGTGCACACGCACACGCACACGCACACGCACACGCACACGCACACGCACACGCACACGCACACGCACACGCACACGCACACGCACACGCACACGCACACGCACACGCATACGCATACGCACACGCACAAGCACACGTACACGCACAAGCACACACACGCGCAGACATACACTCAATACTTTCATAAATGCTGCCGCTGCTAAGAATGCGTGCATGTGAAGTTTGACCCCCAGCACCACACACACACACCTCCCTGCAGGTCATCTCCATGCCTCTGGAGGCTGGCCATTACCACACGGGCGTCGCCGTGATGCCCCTGGACTGTGCCTCGGTGGCCGCGGCGGTGGCCCGGGCCAGCGGACGGGTCTGCAAGGTAGGGTGCTTTTTCCTGATCATTTATCATACCATAGCAGCCTGAGGAAACTGCAGGGTACTAGGGTTCTTTTTCCTCTTTTAGTATCCTCATTGATGCCCCAGTCTGTTGCAGTTTGGCGCGTACGTAGTAGTATATCTAGTTTGGTACGTATATACATCAGAACATATAGTAGCACATCAGTACATATATAATAGCACATCAGTATATATATAGTAGCACGCCAGCATACAGGCAAGCAAGCAAGCAAGACTGTGCGGGGGCATCCACCATGCTGACAGCGCATGGATCATGCGCGCTCCTGGCCTCCCCCATCCCTCCACCGTGCATATGAATCACTATCCAATTGCATATTCACTGGGCAAGTGTTCCCGGTATAGCCTCATAACAATTAGCCTGCTCCTGCCTGCTGTACCCTATTCTGCCGCCAGGGCAAGGGATTCGTAGTGCTGGCGTGCGCGCACATAAATGTGGAGGCGTACGCAGTTATGCATGTGCTAATGCTAACCGACCATGGCCATCGTGCAAGTTTCTTGTTCGCGGCCGCAATGTCTGCAGGAGAAGGTGTTTGTGGGTAACTATCGGGGGCCGGACATGCGCTAATGCTAACCGATAGTTATGCGCTCCTTCCCGTTGGCCCCCATGGTACCAGGACAAGGAGTTTGTGGTGCTGGCGTCCTACACGGTGCAGCCTTCCGAGGACCCCGCCAGCGCACCGCTGGTGGAGGGCCTGCTGTCGGTCTTCGACATATCCTGCGTTTCCATTGGTGCGTGTTTCGCCTATTTAGGAGTCAGAGGATCCGTTCGCCTATTACGGTGTAAGAGGATCGGTTAGTGTTTGCCTGTTAAGGAGTCAGGGGAATAAGGGAATGCTCCGTTGGTGCGTGTTCTTAAGGGTGTAAGGGGATTAGAGTAGGCGTCCACCAGTTAGAGGGCCTGGGGAATCAGGGAATGCTCCGTTGGTGCGTGTTCTTAAGGGTGTAAGGGGATTAGAGTAGGCGTCCACCAGTTAGAGGGCCTGGGGAATAAGGGAATGCTCCGTTGGTGCGTGTTCTTAAGGGTGTTAGGGGATTAGAGTAGGTGTCCACCTACTCACTTAGACTTTCAAGAGTCGGGGGAATAATTAGGGGATGCTCCGTTGGCCCTGCTGTCAGTCTTTGACATCTCCTGCGCTTTCATGAGTGGGTGGCGGAGCAAGCACAGAAAGGTACTTTCTGTTTCTTTATGTAGCTGTTAGCCAGCGGAGGAGAATGTGTCTCCAAAAGAAAAAGGAGTAGAGGGAGTGTCTCAAGGCCATCAGTCCACGCGCCGGGTGCCGGCATTGGACACTCAGCCACTAGCACGGAGTAGAGGGACGCTTCCATCGGCCGTGAGGGAAAAAAGCGATTCAAATGAATCCAGAGAATAAAAAAAGATCCATTAGGCCACTCATATGCACCGTTCATCGGCACCTTTCGTCGGTACCGGAGGACGACGCTTCCTCCGGGTAGGTGGTCGATGATGGGACGGATAGATCATGTCGATGACGGGATGGATAGACCACGTTTCCACATGATTTTGTGTCCCAGCCACACGCAGGACCCCAGCCGGCTCACGATGATCGCAAGCCCACCCCCATTCCCGGGCCCATCACTGCTCAGATCCTGGTGGCTTGGATTGTATCTGAAGCTGTTTAGCTTCCCACGATTAAATTTAAGTGGCACCTTAGGGTGTCTGCCTGTTCACGTCCGCAGAGCACACAGGCGCACACACGCACACGCGCACATGGGCACAATAACTCATGCACATGTATGACCAAGCGATGTTGTTGACGCAAAAACTAGTGAACATGAGTCATCTATAACCAGCATGTGTGGGATGGACGGCCTTCTATCCTTACTCCTTGTTTGAACCGTGCATGCCTGCTTGATGCCGCATCATGCCAGATGCCAGCAGGGATGAGTACTCGCTCCACCTGCTGGGCACCTGCCCGCTGCCCACGCCCTGTCTCCACCTGGCCCCCGTGCCCAAGCCATCCGCGCCAAAACAATGCCCGCACGCATCCAAGAGCTCAACGAGCAGCCCCGAACTCCACGGCGACCCCCGTCATCACCCTGGCCGTGCGGGGGATGGGCCGGGGCATGTGGCGGGCGGGGGGCGACCGGGGGACAGCGGTACACCCGGCAGCCGCGACAAGTGCTGCTTCCTGGCCGCGTGCGGCAGCACTGTGGCCCTGTGCCACGTGACGGTCGACGACGAGCCCGTGGCGTCCGCCAGAAGTGTCGAGACCATGATCCGGGTGCCGGGGAAGGACTACAGCTTGTGGCAGGAGTCCGAGGCCGAGCGTGGGGAAGGGGGGGGGGGACAGGGACGGGAGCGGGGGCAAAACAAGGCAAGTCGGCCCGTGGGCAGCCGCCCATGGGGGCGACGGGGTCGTCATCGGCTGTACATAGCACAGGGGGTGGAAGTGAGGAAAGGTCAGGAGGTGGGGCGGAAGGTGGGCCAGGGGTGGGGGAGGCGGGGGCGGAAGAGGAGCGACCCCCGGAGGGGTGGGACCGGGGCTTTGGGCCTTTGGATTGGACGGAGGTCCAGGGCTTGCACGCGGACAGCACGGGGGCGGTCTCCAAGGCAGTGGAGGAGGCGGGCAGCGGCCAGCACAGGACAGAGGCGTTGCAGGTGCAAGTTTTGGGCGTGGCAGCGGCGCCGTCACACGCAGTGGTCACGCGACTGGAGCCGTGGGAGGGGCACGCGGTGGTGAGTGCGGTGGGCTGGAGTGCTTGGATGTGGGGCTATCAGCAGTTGGTCTAATGACAAGCGCTGTTATTAGTAGTAAAAGTCTCATGGGTGTTACCTTGCACCCGAGTTACCTTGTAGCCCCCGCGCCTCCTTGCCGTTATATCCCAGGCTCTGGCGCTTGTCCCCACCTTGTCCTTGGTGTGTCCTTAATGGCCTGCAAATGTCACGGCCACTTCCCATCCCCCCCTGTGCCCCCTTGCTCGCACATACCAGGCCCTGGAGCTGCTCCAATCCTTCTCCCTTCTCCACGTGGCCCCTCCCCACATGGCATCCGGCACAGCGGACCTGGAGGCAGCCCACGGTGCAGTGGGTGCGACAGCATCCGCAACGGCGGCGGCTGCGCAGGCTCAGAGGCCGCCGCTCATGCTGACGGGCGTCAGCCCCCTGCCAGGGATCACGCATGCGGCGATACCCATGTGAGTACATACTGGTGTTAAATGTGTACTAGTAGTTTACTAGTAGTATGAATACCCACGTGAGGACATACTGGTGTTAAATATGTACTAGTAGTTTACTAGTAGTATGAATACCCACGTGAGGACATACTGGTGTTAAATATGTACTAGTAGTTTACTAGTAGTATGAATACCCACGTGAGGACATACTGGTGTTAAATATGCACTAGTAGTTTACCACTAGTATGAATACCCACGTGAGGGCATGCCATTGTTGAATACGTATAAATACCCACGTGAGCATTACTCATATGCGAGCACCGACAAATAAACTACTAGTATAATATTCTGACAAATCAACTAGGATAATATTGTGGCTGCTATATGTGCGTCTAAAGCCTAGGGGGGGCACGGGAGAACGATGACATGAGTTGGACCCACATGGTGAGGGTGCAGCGTATAAGACGGCACGGCAGCCCTCGCCTTCATCCATCGCCTGCAGAGATAAAACCGGTCATGGGTTACTGTCACTTTGTATTGCTTTTACTAGTCATGAGATAAAACTGGTTATGGGTTACTGTCACTTTGTATTGCTTACTGGTCATGAGATAAATCTGGTCATGGCTTAGTGTAACTGAGTATTTGCTCACTTGCTTTCTTGCCTACTTGCACACACTTGCACACTTGCCTGGGCTCTTGGATACTGGCGCGCTCATTTGCTTGCATGCACACGTGCTCGCCAGCTCGCCGATGCATGTGCTGGTGGCGCTGGAGCCCAACGGCATCGCGCTGCTGCGACGTGAGCTGCCCGAGGAGGTCGTATACCAGGTAAAGCTACCAGGGGCTATATAGGAGCTGATAAATAGGGGAATAGGATAGCTGCCCGCTGAGGCAACCTATCCAGGTAAATAGGGGCTGACTAGCACCTGGAAATACCGGAATAGGTGAGCTGCCTGAGGAGGCCATATACCAGGTAAAGCTACCAGGGTCAATAGGAGCTGCTCAATAGGGGAATAGGATAGCTGCCCAAGATGGTGGTCTAGGAGGTAAGTAGGGCCTGATTTGGAGCCGGTAGGTTGGGGAATAGGGGAGATTCTGTATTTTGCTGCCAGTGTCCACCGCCATGTGCCACCCTGCCTTGCCATGGACCTTATTGTCTGCATGACAAGTGCCCTGAACCTGACGCACGTACATGCCCTGATGGCCCCCCCCCGCAGGAGAAAGTGCTGGCGGCAAATCAAGAGGCGCGTGAGAGAGGCCGCGCGCTGCATGCGGGGGGTGTCGCTGCCACGCAAGTGACAGCAGCAGCAGCACCTACGGCACCACCAGCAGCACCAGCAGGTCCTCAAGGTCAGGCGGGGCTGCCTCCCCAAACGCAGCAGCAAGAAGCCCCAGTAGCCCCCCGGCAGGACCAGCCGCAACTGGGGCAACAACAAGCAGGGCAGCCGGCAGCAGGACAGCAGCCGGCAGCAGGGCAGCCGCAAGGGACGCCGCCGCAAGCGCCACAACAGGGGCAGCGGGGGCCGCCCCTGGTGGCCCCCCAGCCCAGGGTGGTGGCAGCGTGCCGCACGACCCAGTCAGGTAGGGCCGCGGGACCTTGCTGTGTTCTATACAGAAGCAGAGAGTGGCGTAGAGGATTGGCGCGGAGAGAGAATAGCAAGCATGTGCGTCTCTGGGTGGGCATGTGACATGGCTGTTTGTGGATACCTTGTGAGGGACTGGAAATGGCTTTCTTCTGGGTTCGCTTGCCTGCTTTTTCATTCAAACGCCCGCTGTGTGGTTCTGCGATTTTGCTCAATTGTAGCGCTGCTTGCTGTGGTCATTGCTTGCGTGCGCCTGGTTTGCCCGGCACAGGCCCTCGTAGAGTGACCTTCTATTAGCCATAAAGAAAGAAATCTCACCATTAAGAAGCTATGTTCAGAGAAACTTGATTGTCTGATGTGTCTTCATCAGGCCTCAGGGCAAAGTGACCTTGGCTTATGTAGCTAAATTAGGGCATTGGCCTCAGTTTTGGTGGAAAGAGGATCCGCAAGTTTTCTCTCAGCGGGGGAAGGGGTTTGTGTCCGCTGTTACCTGCAGTACTTTGGGGTGGTTATTGCTCGCTTGTATGGCTACGTGCACAGCATGCTTCCACCTTCTCCCCACCCAAAAATTATGCATGGCGGACCTTTTGGGAACATCAAGGAGGACCTTTTGGGAACATGTTTACTTTCAGTGTGCATGACTTGCATAATTTGCGAGCCGGCCTCGAGCCTGCAACTCCTTTCTGCTCTATGGGCAGGATTGGTTGTATACGCGAGCATAATAGGGCCTTCTGGACTGTTTGACAGGGACTGCTATAACCTCAGGAATTTCATTTCAAAACACGTTGCTGGACCAGAGACCCTACCCCATGTATCCGGGGGCCCGTTTTTTCAGTATCATTCAGTGTGTATGCTCGATTGCCTTTTGTTGCCGAATGTTCTTGTCATCATGGTGCGGTGGGGCGTGCCAGTATCTCACTTCTGCCGAGGAACCCTGGGCTTGCGACTTCAACCTGAAGACATCCCAGGGGCATCCCCCCAGGCGGCCCCCGTGCCCGGATTATCGCTGCTGTATGCCACCAGCACGGGGCAGGTGGGTTGCCATGCCCGTGCACTCACCGTGAGGCATTGTACCCAAATGTTTTTGTTATGTTTTTCATCACCCTCGCGTGACTCGTCCAGGCTTTGATGTTATTTCTCGTGTGATATACTGGCATATTATGTGATTCCAGCCAACTTTTCAAGCCTTGTGTCAAACCCTAAGCAAGTAAGTGACTGAGTACTTGATAAAATAAAGTGATAATGAATTAATCACTTAATAACACACTTATCATAACCTATTCAGATGTATAATGCCATCCCTACCTAACATCTTCCTATGCCCCGTACCGCAGGCATCAGGATCATGTCATCAGGGAGTTCATGTCACCTGGGAGTTCATGTTATCGGGGAGTTCATGTCATCAGGGAGTTCATGCCATCGGGAATTTCATGTCAGCGGGGAGTTTATGTCAGCGGGGAGTTCGTGTCATCGGGAATTTCATGTCACCTGGGAATTCATGTCATTGGGGAGTTCATGTCAGCGGGGAGTTCATGTCAGCGGGGAATTCATGTCAGCGGGGGGTTCATGTCATTGGGGAGTTCATGTCACTGGGGAATTCATGTCATGGGGGAGTTTATGTCACCGGGGAGTTCATGTCATTGGGGAGTTCATGTCATTGGGGAGTTCATGTCATTGGGGAGTTCATGTCATTGAGGAGTTCATGTCATTGGGGAGTTCATGTCATCGGAGAGTTCATGTCATTGGGGATTTCATGTCATTGGGGAGTTCATGTCAGCGGGGGGTTCGTGTCATTGGGGAGTTCATGTCATTGAGGAGTTCATGTCAGCGGGGGGTTCATGTCTTTGGGGAGTTATGTCATCAGGGAATTCATGTCATTGAGGAGTTCATGTCATTGGGGAGTTCATGTTATCGGGGAGTTCATGTCATTGGGGAGTTCATGTCATTGGGGAGTTCATGTCATTGGGGAGTTTATGTAATCAGGGAGTTCATGTCATTGGGGAGTTTATGTTATTGGGGAGTTCATGTCATTGGGGAGTTCATGTCATTGGGGAGTTCATGTCATTGGGGAGTTCATGTCATTGGGGAGTTCATGTCATTGGGGAGTTTATGTAATCAGGGAGTTCATGTCATTGGGGAGTTTATGTTATTGGGGAGTTCATGTCATCGGAGAGTTCATGTCATGGGGGAGTTGATGTTATCGGGGAGTTCATGTCATCAGGGAATTCATGTCATTGGGGAATTCATGTCATTGAGGAGTTCATGTCAGCGGGGGGTTCATGTCATTGGGGAGTTCATGTCACTGGGGAGTTCATGTCATTGGGGAGTTCATGTCATTGGGGAGTTCATGTCATTGGGGAGTTCATGTCATTGGGGAGTTCATGTCATTGGGGAGTTTATGTAATCAGGGAGTTCATGTCATTGAGGAGTTCATGTCATTGGGGAGTTCATGTCATCGGGGAGTTCATGTCACCGGGGAGTTTGTGCCATCAGGGAGTTCATGTCATCAGGAATTTCATGTCACCTGGGAGTTAATGTTATCGGGGAGTTTATGTAATCAGGGAATTCATGTCATTGAGGAGTTCATGTCATTGGGGTGTTCGTGTCATCGGGGAGTTCATGTCATTGGGGAGTTCATGTCATTGGGGAGTACATGTCATCAGGGAGTTCATGTCATGGGGCAGTTGATGTTATCGGGGAGTTCATGTCATCAGGGAGTTAATGTTATCGGGGAGTTTATGTAATCAGGGAATTCATGTCATTGAGGAGTTCATGTCATTGGGGTGTTCGTGTCATCGGGGAGTTCATGTCATTGGGGAGTTCATGTCATTGGGGAGTTCATGTCATTGGGGAGATACATTTCTTGTTTTTGGTCCATTGGAGTTCCTTCCCACCAAGAGAAACATTTATTTTACATTTTTGTGTGCTAGGCTTTATACGGACAGCCTATACCACACCTTCAAACTCAGTGCACATCATTATCAAGTTGGTTATTGTAGCACCATGCTGGGGGCCCAGCATACTCGAACACAAGGTGTTGCCCCTCTTAGCAGCGTGGGTGGGTGGGTGGGTGGGAGCTGAAAAGAGGCCTCCCTACGTCCCCTACACCACTCTAAGTACTGACTATCATTCACATTGCGCCACGCAGGCCTGCCGGCTGGCGCAAGTACAAGGTGACTGACTGCCCATCACAGTTGCGCCACGCCTGGCGGCTAGCGCAGGTACAAGGTCTAGTGACGTACGTTAGAAGCTACCTAGGCCTGCACTCCGGAACCACACTCAGCCGCAAAAAAGGGCCGGCCGGCGCAGTACCCTCGTGACAAGCGCTAGTCTTACGCTACCTACGGCAGGTCGGTCCCCTTTGAGCCCGTCCACGCGTCATATATAAAATGAGCGAAGCTCAACAAATACATTTCTTGTTTTTGGTCCATTGGAGTTCCTTCCCACCAAGAGAAACATTTATTTTACATTTTTGTGTGCTAGGCTTTATACGGACAGCCTATACCACACCTTCAAACTCAGTGCACATCATTATCAAGTTGGTTATTGTAGCACCATGCTGGGGGCCCAGCATACTCGAACACAAGGTGTTGCCCCCACACCTCCTACCTGGCCACCAAGGCTATCGCCAACCTTGGTGCCGAGTTTCTTTCCACCCCTGGCCCCCCTCCCGCATGCTGCCGCGGCTGTACTGCCGCCCCCGTGTGGCCGCTACGGTTTCCCGGCGGACGCAGGGCGGCACCCATGTCGTTCCCCCCGTTAGGGGGGCGGTTTCCTGCGGCTGCTCATTAGGCCTTACGCCCCCGGACCGTCTCTCACAAGCCCAGGACCCATCACCAGCCCCACCCCCGAGGCTGGGATTTCCCGGCATTGAAACCTTTGTGGCGATAGGCCCTCTACCCTACCAAGGCCTTGGCTTGGAAACTGCTTAGCCAAGGCCCTGACCAGGGCTTGTGTTGTTGTAGGAAATTTTTTATGGCATAGATATGCCCCCCTGGCTGAACCGAACTCTTTATCGCTTTTCCTATAATGCATCATACAGGATAAAAACAAGGCGATAAAACAGCAAGAATTTCAGCCCCGCCAGGCGAACATTCTTTGCTGAAAAACTGGGCAATGATGAAGAGCGCGCTCCTCCCACCAAGATTCGCTCCAGCCCCGCATCCTCCCCGAAACTCCCGTCTGGCCACAGGCCGAAAGATCGGGTCCGCTGTCAGGCTCCTGGCAGTTATGGGCTACCCTGGCACCCCGCGCTAGCCATCTCCACGTTTAAGGCAGATTCGCCTCCACCTGTGATTCTTTCCACCGTAGCCGCTGGCCCTGGCCTGTATGGCTCCTTCCCTGACGTTGTCCGACTGAAAACGCAGCTTCCCCAGTGTCAGGAAGCTGCTTGCCGCACCCAGGGGTAGAGGGGAATCGTCAGTGGGCCCAGCGCCGGAAATCACACCCTTTTACTCAAATCGTAGAGCCCCCCACCCAACAACCATTACCGTGGCCTGTAACGGTAGGTGGCGAACATAAAGACCTTTATTCCAGGCCTCTCCACGCCCGGAGAGGCCGATAGCATCGTCTTACATTCAGCGCAGCCGCCATAGCGGCCAGCCGACCTTGCCAGCAAATGCTGGGATCAAGTTGCGAAGCTGAAAAGAGGCCTCCCTACGTCCCCTACACCACTCTAAGTACTGACTATCATTCACATTGCGCCACGCAGGCCTGCCGGCTGGCGCAAGTACAAGGTGACTGACTGCCCATCACAGTTGCGCCACGCCTGGCGGCTAGCGCAGGTACAAGGTCTAGTGACGTACGTTAGAAGCTACCTAGGCCTGCACTCCGGAACCACACTCAGCCGCAAAAAAGGGCCGGCCGGTGCAGTACCCTCGTGACAAGCTCTAGTCTTACGCTACCTACGGCAGGTCGGTCCCCTTTGAGCCCGTCCACGCGTCATATATAAAATGAGCGAAGCTCAACAATTCATGTCATTGGGGAGTTCATGTCATCAGGGAGTTCATGTCATCAGGGAGTTTATGTCATCAGGGAGTACATGTCATCAGGGAGTTCATGTCATGGGGGAGTTTATGTTATCAGGGAGTTCATGTCATTGGGGAGTTCATGTCACTGGGGGAGTTTATGTTATCAGGGAGTGCATGTCATCAGGGAATTCATGTCATGGGGGAGTTTATGTTATCAGGGAGTTCATGTCATCAGGGAGTTCATGTCATTGGGGGGTTCATGTCATTGGGGAGTTCATGTCACTGGGGAGTTCGTGTCATTGGGGAGTTCATGTCAGCGGGGGGCTCATGTCATCAGGGAGTTCATGTCACCGGGGATTTCATGTCATTGGGGAGTTAACGTCATCGGGGAATTCATATACGATCATGTCATAAGGGGAAGAAATCATTAGTAGACTGTCTCCTAACTTATATCCCTTGTAGTGCCACTCCCGAGCGGAAACCCGTGCTAGCTGCCAAGTCATGGCACAACGTATCAGATCTGGTGGGCTGCCCTGTGCAGCCCCCGCTGGCTGGTCGGGTTCCAAGGAGGAGTAGGGCGCCCAAAAGGTAGGGGTGCTAGCCCCTGTCGCACTTTCAGTGCTTCTGCTAACGTGGACGGTGCGGCTCATTAGCGCTTTCCTTGTAACCCGCGCAAGGATGGTACCGGGTGTGTACCACAGTACTATGCTGGTCAGCATGTTTGGCAGGACAATCGCACGGAAATTATCAATGCATTAAATAGGAATAGAACTAGAGCAGGTAATGAACCATAGGGGGGCAGGAATGAGTGTCTGGAAGAAGACGAAATGAAATAGGAAAATTACTGGAGAAGGGAATGCAGCATAGGGAGCCAGGAATGCGTGCATGTTTGTGGGTTTGTGTGTAAGTGCATGTGCGTCTATGTCCATGTCTGTCGCCGCATGTCCCATCATAGGTCGGCATTAGGTCGGCATATCACCCCCTTGTCTCCGTGGGACAGCATACCGAGCTATGAAAGGTGCCTTCTCAAAAGTTTGTTCTACCCAAAAGTTTGTACCATGTAATTGAATGAATAGCGCGCTAGAGTGAAAATGTGTTCTGTGTGCCCCCGTCTCCATTTCTCAGGCCTGCGCTGATGTTAGTCTTATGGAAGTACAGACGTAGTGAATACGTATTCTGTGTCATGCTTGCGCACGGCACAGATCGGCAGCATCATGCCATTGTCAGAACGGGACTGGGCCGTGCTTCACTCCCTGCAAGCCTCCCTCGGCCACCTAGAGGTGAGTATTAATCAATTCTTCAATTCATCCATTCGCCCATCCGTCCGTCCGTCCGTCCGTCCGTCCGTCCGTCCGTCCGTCCGTCCGTCCGTCCGTCCGTCCGTCCGTCCGTCCGTCCGTACGTACGTACGTACGTACGTACGTACGTACGTACATACGTCCGTCCGTCCGTCCGTCTGTCCGTCCGTCCATCCATCCGTCCGTCCGTTCGTTTGTACATTCATTCATTTGTTCATTCATTCACTTGTGCGCCTTCACTGGGAAAGTCACAGGGTATGCAGAGAGAGAGAGAGAGAGAGAGAGAGAGAGAGAGAGAGAGAGAGAGAGAGAGAGAGAGAGAGTGAGAGAGTGAGAGAGTGAGAGTGAGAGTGAGTGAGAGAGTGAGAGAGTGAGAGAGTGACGGAGTGAGAGAGTGAGAGTGAGAGCGAGCGAGCGAGTGAGTGAGAGAGTGAGAGAGAGATAGGGAGGGAGGGAGGGAGGGAGGGAGGGAGGGAGGGAGGGAGGGAGGGAGGGAGGGAGGGAGGGAGGGAGGGAGGGAGGGAGGGAGGGAGGGAGGGAGGGAGGGAGGGAGGGAGGGAGGGAGGGAGGGAGGGAGGGAGGGAGGGAGGGAGGGAGGGAGGGAGGGAGGGAGGGAGGGAGGGAGGGAGGGGAGAGAGAGGGGGGGGGATACTGCCAACTTGTCTCCGTTCAATTGTGATAAGTGGCGTCAGACAACGCTGCATACACTACGCAAAAGCCTGGGACTTGGACAACAGATATGCTGACTTGGTCATGAAAGACGTGAGAAAAATATTGAGACGGTCAAGTATACATTCCTTTTCTCAGATTAAGTCCAAGTGCCAGGTAATGTTTGGGATGGCTTTCACGCGCCCTGGGTTAAATTTATTTACCAGTTCTAGTATGTGCCTCAGTACATGGCACTTGCGCTGCTAACACTCAGGAAAACCAAATGGCTGGGCTTGAGCTTGGGTTTGGGCTTGAGCGTGGCATGGTACCACTGCCGTTTCCTCTAGCCTCATCGGTCACAATGCCCATCACTGACACTGGCATTTTGTCTCAGATTCGTAGAAACCAAAGAAGTAAAACGTAAGGAGTTCAGTGTTTGGCTCTAAATTTCACAAGATAGTCATCATGGCCTGCGCGTTCCTGTATGCCCTTGTTACATCCGTCATTGATTCAGGATACTTCCCAAGGCCTTGCCAGCGCCAGGCTGGCAGGACATCACGCCACATCGTGGGTGTGGGACGACTCAGAGCTGGACAGAAATGGAGGAGCAGGCACACCGAGTGCAGGACCCCAAGGAAGCAGTCATGAGGGCAAGCCGCTGGTGGGTGGGAAGCGCCTCACTGCGCCAAGTGGCAGCGAATCTGCCCTTTCCGGCAACAAAGGGGTGGCGACGGGGCTATCATCGCGTTGCATCGATGGTGAATATCTGCATACACTAATGTTTGCAGCTATGTCTGAACTGTCAGGGTCGATACAGCAACTCCTTCTGGAATCACAAGACGTGTTGGCACGAATTTTGTGAGGCTTCTCACTTTACCTTGAATGGCATACTGTGTGTACGTGGAAACGATAAGCAACGTCGTTATGATATACCTGGAGGTTGTCTGTTTGATACACACTGTCCCAGTTTGTAGTTGATCGACGTAGTGCAACCTGGGGCCAGCAACAACAATCAGGGATTCATTCACTTTGATATTTATATACCAATAATGTCGATACTGTTTGTACAGAAATGTGCAGGTCCATGGGCTCGTGCCGATGATCCACAAAGAACTCTGCAGGCAGCTAGATGTTAGCCACGTGCAACGTACCACGAAGTCTGTGCATGGGGAAGGATCGTGTGTGACAAAGCATGCATGGTAAACAAAGCGAGTTACATGATGGGCCGGGCAAATTAAAGGCTACGTGCAAATGCATCAAGTAATGGGCCGGGCCCAGCTGGTACCCTGCTATTCTAATGTTAGACTGGCAGACCGCGTTTTGGCCATGTAACTGTACATACCACTAGATAGACTGTAATTCTACACTGCATGACCAGGAATTAATTGGTTAAATGCGCCCCCGTCCGGGAGTCACAGAGCACAATAATACAGTGCTGTTCATCCCTGGTTGCTACACAACAAGGAGGGCAGAGAGACCCATCCATCCGATCTCGTCGCCAAGAAGGCAGGCGACAGGTTCACGACCATCCATCCTGCACGTTACTCATGGAGAATTTTACTCTGAAGCCCACGTGATGCAGCTCACGCATATCATCGCACAAGATCACAGCTCACAAGATTGCACCAACAACCAATCGGGAATCAAGTTGCAGCCTGGGCTTTATTCACCTTGGATAAGTTGTATGGATGAACTTCTTTACATTCCCACAACTAGCCTGCTCCGATAACGGTGGCCAACGATAGCAGTGCGGCCCACATAAACTATCCAATAAATACAATGTCCTTATAACAATGTGATGGTGCCTGACCAGGTTGAGGTGCGTGAAAGCTCGTACCCCAGTGCAGCCATGAGTCCATGCTTCCTGCACCCTTTGACACAGGAGACACCTTTACAGCATCCGCTTTGTGTCACCTTACTTCTTGCTGTATTGCACCCACAGTTGGGCCTGAAGCATGATGCAGAGAGAGTCCTCTGTGGCCAAGTCCCTGCCCATGCCTACAAACAGGACACACCCAGCACAGGCTTGGCGACGTGAGGATCCCGTACTTGTCTTATTTAGTATCCCAATCGAGGCTTGGCAACGTGAGAATCCGTGCTTGTTTTATAGTATCCCAATTGGAGCCCGCCGCTATACCTATAGAATAGTTGTGTCACCTGTGTACATGCCTGGTAAGCTAGCCATTGCTATCAGCTCGCCGTAAACCATCGCAGGTGCCTAGCCACCGCGCCAAGCTGCTTGCACCCCCAAGATGAACACATCCATTCATAGCTCGCCAAAATGTCTATTCTTAGACATCGCTCGCCATCAGCCGCTGCAGGTGTGCCGCCACCGCCTCGTGCCCCGCTTCCCGCGCCAGGTCTAGCGGCGTCTCGTCCCGAATCGTCCTCGCGCTCATCGCTGCCACCTTGTCCTCCACTTGATCTAGAAGCAAGTTGACCAGTTGCAGGTGTCCGAGCCCGGCCGCCAGGTGGAGCGGCATGACGCCCTCCTCTGTCACGCAGTTGATGTTTGCGGCGACAGAGGTCGTAGTACGGCCTCCCCGGGTGGGTGGCGCCAGCAGAACCTTGACCATCTCCACGTGGCCTTGCGAGGTAGCGATGTGGAGGGGCGAGAAACTAGATACGTCAGCGTTGACATCGCAGCCAGCGGTGATCAGGGACGCGGCCACGCGCACGTGGCCCCCTTGTGCGGCCAGGTGGAGCGCGTTGCACCCGTCGTCCGCCCGGGCGTCCAGGTCGGCGTTGGCGCAGCGCACGAGGAGGTCCACGACGTCGGCTTTATTGAACGCCGCCGCGAGGTGCAGCGCGGTCAGTCCGTCCTCCGATACGGCATTCACGTCTACTCCACCCGCTAGTAAGAGCTTAACCACCTCGGTTAGGCCTTCCTGCGCCGCCAAGTGCAGGGCGGTCAAGCCGGCTTCCTCGAAAAAGGCCGCGATGTCAAGGCCCGTTTCCGTCAGGTGCGCAATTATGTCCGGCTGAGCATTCCCACCGGACGCCACCATGTCGGCGTTTACCTTGTGCAACACTTGGATGACATGGCGCCACTCCTTTTCCCCAAAGCGCACTTCCGCCACCTGCTCCTCAGCCGAGGCCGCAATAAACAGCGGCCTTCCGTGCGACTGTCTAGGATGAGTTTTATTACTGTATCCACTCAATTTGTGCGCGTAGGAACGAGGTAAGCAACCGTTGAAGAAACCGCGGCTGCACAATGAATTGCGAGATGTTTTAGCATTGCAGCTCGCTGCAGGATTGTGAATGGCAATCTTGTGCGCTGAATTCCGAGCCTGCTTGCTCCATGCTCCCGCGTGCGCACCAGCAGCCGCAACTGCAAGCGAGACTGACATGGCAGGCAAATTGCACACTTGTGGGCCTCCTGCAATGTTAGAACTCTTAAATTATCAAGGCAGAGCTGAAAATATTCTGCCTTATTGCTGCCGCAAATTTACACGTATCACGTGGTTTTGAGGGCTGAGGATTGACAAACATGGAAGTGACGGAACATGCAGGAGGAACCCTGGAAGTTAATTAGTACTACTGGGCTCATCAGGGGCTGAGAGAGAAACAGCTCTACAGTACAGTAAGGCGGGACCAGCCGTTGTATGACTTGTATCCACTACAAATTAGGCGGGTTCACCGGCGTGGGAATACATAAACTCAACTCAACTCAACTCAACTGTGTGGCTGTCGGTGCCTGGGTCAAGCTGGGTCATTATACGGTAGTTGGCGAGATGCCGTACCGTCGTTTGCCGAGGGCCGTACTGCCGTCCATTTCACATCTACAGAATTCGTGGCAGGGTTTTTCTCCCCTAGACACCATTAAAACGGTACAGTCATTCACGCCTCAAGTTGGGATCGAGGTTTTTGAGGCGTGAACCCAACTTAAGGCGTGAATTACTGTACTAAATTCTACTAATTTTAACTAAAGATAATATAATCATACTATTATAAACTACTTTGAAATTAGAATGCAGAAATCCTATTCGACCCAACTTAAGGCGTGAACACAAATTAAGCCAACCCAACTTAAGGCGTGAATGACTGTACCATGTTCGTCTGCATCGCAGACGAAACGAAAATATTATGGAGAAGCGGGCTCTGCTTATCTACTGTAGTTTCTGTTGTCGAGCCTGGACTTCATCATCGTTTGAACTGATTTGGCATAAAATTTGTCGCAAAGCCACATAGTTTTCGTCAACACGAGATTCTAAGCAGGTTCTCCGTGGTGCTAAGACTGCTCGCTTGTTTTTCCGGAACAGCCTGCGTGCATGGCGGGACTCAATGCGTTTGCTAACGACGGAAGGTTTGTTGTATTGTGAATTGCTCATTTCCCTTTTTCATGTGGTATTCTGCACTTCGAACATTTTTAAAGGTGTGCTGATTGTATTTGTCCTCTAATGCCGCTGATAATGTTGGCCAACCAGTTTTTTGGAGCAGTTTCTGCAAGGGGCACTACCAGAGGTCAGACCAGGAAATCCCGAGTCTGCTGCAGAACAGCCTGTAAAACAAGTCAGTACGTGGTCTACTGGTGAGCTGGAAGCTGCGAAAGACGAAGCGGCTTCTAGAGATGATGAGGCGGTCGACGGCGTCGATAACGGCTCTGCTGGACGCGAGGAAATTGCAGCGGGTTCGTCTCCTAAGCAACCAAGCAAGGTTTCTTCCAAAGAAGAAGAGAAAACCGCGGCTCCGCCACCGCAAACTGGAGGGACTCAGCCGAAGGCTGCCGTGAAAGTATCTGCAAACAAGTATGTCGTGCTTGCTTAATATTTTTCGCTTTGTTTCTTTGACTAAGTGTGAGTTAAGCATGATGCCAGCGTCTTTTTCAACCCAGCGTCTTTGGATTCTGGGCGGCGTCCTCAAGCAGCATAACATGTCTGCGTGGCTATGGTATCTGGTCCCCTGAGATGGGGAGAATACAAGAGAGGGAGGGCTTCACTGGGAGTTGAGGTGGGAACCATCAACCACCTCTCTACCAGGGTCAATCATGGGCAATAGCATGGGGTGGCTGACAGTTCTCATGGTGCGATGGTAGGTTTCATTTGTATGTTTCTCCTTGGTATATCCCATAGGAGCCCTTTTGGGTACTTTTGTGTTGGCCATTTCCCAAGGTAGGCAGTTTCGATGCTTGCTCAACTGCTTAAAAGGTAATGAGGTTGTTTTTGGTGGCGCCTGCCTCCGATTTGTCGGCGGCAACAGAAGACTCTGGAGCTCCATGGGCTATTCCTGGCAGTTATTGGTTAGGTGGCACATGCCTGGCTTTGTAGTTCGCAATGTTTTTCACGTTGGGTTATGGGTTTTTATGTCTAGGCGTTAGACGTCAGCACCAAGGAGAAACATACCATTAGTATAATTAATCAAGCTCACAGAACTCGTATGCCTTCAGTATTACTGCCACCAAGGGCGTTAATTTGCATGCTAGCTCGTTAACATATTAATGGGTTCATGCCGGCAACAGTTAGCTGTTTTTAAGACTAAATATTACTGTCCCCACCGGCTTTACCTACTAGGACCCCTCCCCCCCCCCCCCCCTCCCCCTGGAATATCCTTTGAGAGGTGTTTCACTGTATGCGGGATTCGCGTATCTGGATCTCAGATGGGCATGACCAAGTGCTCACATGACGCAGCCTACGTGTAGGTCAAATTAATGACCAAATGCAAGGTTCTATCACCGATTCTCGTAAGGTTAGCGTGATTGGGGTGCGATGCTGTCTATACCACTGTGATTTTGTTAAGTGAGACAACTATGTGCGTGGGAGATGTGATTCACGTGTGTCATTAGATTCCAAGTCGTGACGCTGAACTTGACTAACTTACTTGCTCACTTAAAAAAGTTGGACTAATAGTGCATGCCGTGCCCTCTTGCTATCTCCAATGGTCCATGCGCCCCTAACTGATCTCTCTCCTTGCACAGACCGTTGATCATCCGACCGAGGCTGCCAGGGGGTAGTGGCGGCGGTCCCAGCAGCAAGAAGGCGCGAAAGGAGTCGGAGGAGGCCAACAGCTTGTCGGCCACCTACTTGGACGAGATGCGGAAATATGCCGCCACATCGTGTAGTTCAGGGATCGATCATGCACGGCCGCTGCTTAAGTGACTTTGGTTTTGTAGTGTGTATTTATTGTTTATTGGCGTAACAATATTCCCTCCAAACTTGACCCCCAAGCTATGGGCCGGTCATCCTTGCGATCAGCGTTCTACCGTTGATATATATTATTTCAACGTTTAAAATTGATGTATTTCAGACTACCACGCTCCACTTACCATGGGGCGGCCTGCGCGGGGAAGCTCATTTTGTAACTTCCTGATCTTTCTATGTTAGTTTGTTGGCCGGATTTGCCTGGGGTAGCTGTGCGAAACAATGGGTAAAGAAAGGCTAGCACCGACTTATGTGCAAAGCCTTGCTCACTAGGCATCAAGAAATTAATCAAGAGAAAAGATATAAGTTAATCCTGGTTGTCTCCTTGATAAGTTACTGCTTCGTAAAATTAGCATGGCAAATTTGAAATTTTACGCCTGTGTTGGCTCTTTTTTCTTGTCATGAATTCGCTAACGGGTGAATTCGCTACGGGGTGACAGTCCCGGCCCGAATTTTTTGGCGCCAAAAAAACTCGTGGTACCCATCCGTATTGTGAAAAAGTGGTGCATGGTGCGCGCACCCCTACCTCGGGAGCTGGCCATTGCGACGTGCCGTCAGGCAAAACTAGACAAAGATAGCATGCTAATCTTGCACAGAAAGTGCGTGAATCGACAATGAGTTTATGACATTATTTCATCACGGACTTTGTGGGCTTACTGCCGTGCGAGGCAAAACGAATTTCTTTTTCTGCGGCCCACGTACAAGGGTCGGTCAAATTCGTACATACCAAGTCCTTCCACGGCGTTGGATCGCCATGCGTCCAGGCATAGTTGTCTCCTTGATAGTTGTCTCACTTAATTAATTAATTAATTAATTAATTAGACTCGTGCTCCCGTTGCCCGGAGTCACGGAGCATTAACCCCGATGAATGGATGGATGGGTGCAAACGGTCCTACCGGCCTAATCTTTCTACAGCAGCTACCTACGACATCTATCTAACAGCATTCTAACTACAACATCTATCTAGACAGCCTCACGCTGCCCTAGGGGAGCTGTCTGGCGTGCCTCCCGCGCTCTCACTTAATGAGTGTTGTTTCATGGATAATGGTCATTCAGTTAAGTACTTGCGTGTCATGCGCATGGGCCGGCATGCCACGGAGTAAAATTGATAATGGTTGTTTCTCAGTCATTGATAATCATCCTAGCGTCATCGTCGAAAAAAAAAATTACACTAAGTGAAATGCTCATGGCTCGGCGGCCGGCGGCAGCGCACCCCGGTGGAGCACACGGGGGACGGCACGGCGCCGGTCAGCCTTGACCGCTGGTTGGCCCACAATGTTTCCTTTACCGGTGGGGCTCGCGCCCCCCCCCCCGCCGCTTCACCCCGAGACGGCCGCCCGCCTCGGGGTCGCCGGACCCCCGCCGCCGCCAGCGCCCCCCTCCTCGGCCGCGGACTACCAAGTCCCCGCCTTGCAGGAGGGCTGCCTTGCCACTGACGACGTCGTCCACCCCTTCAATTTGAAGGAATTGGACGGCGCCCTTGCTCGCCTGCGGTACGATGCGGCGGTCGGTGCCGACCACCTTTCTGCTGAGCTGCATGCTGAAGACCCCTGATCCGGCGGTTAGGGATCTTCTGCTGGCGTTCTGCAACCGTGTCCTGCTCTCTGACGAGCCTCCGCCTGCTGAGTGGCAGACGGCCATCCGCGTCATGCTGTACAAGAAGGGCTCTGCTGCTGACGCCGGTAACTACCGGGGTGTCTGCCTCCAGAGCGCCGCGCTAAAGGTCTTCATGCGCATGATGCTGCACAGGCTCCGCGCCGCGCTGGACCCACACCTGGGTGAGTCTCAGATGGGTTTCCGTCGTGGTCGTAACACTGTCATGGCTGTGTTTGTCGCGCGCCGGTTGATGGAGGAGGTGCGTCGCCTTCCCCTGACAGTTTGCCGCTGGTCTTCATTTTTGTTGACTATATCAAGGCATTTGACACGGTTCTCTGGGAGGCTCTTTGGGCCATCCTAGCTCTGGATCGGGTACCACCAGCGTTTATTGCTGCCATTCGTCGACTGTATGAGGGCTCACAGGCAGTAGTGCGGACTGCGGAAGGCACCACCCCACCATTCCCCCTTCACCACGGGGTGTGGCAAGGTTGTGTCCTGTCCCCATACCTGCTCATTATTGTTGTGGATCACGTCATGCGCCGAGCACGTGCGCGCTTTACTGCTCTTAAGGGGTTCGAGCCAGGCTTGGACATCCTTAACGAGAAAGAGCACGGCGGGGTTAGACCTGGTTACCGCCTTTCCGACCTGATTTATGCGGATGACACCACCCTCATCGAGAGCCCCGAGCACATTCAGACCTGGCTGGAGTGTCTGGGCCTGGAGGCGCGGGCGGTGGGGTTGGAGATTAGTGTCAAAACTGAGGCGATGGTGATTGGGGCCTCCAGTACACCACCGCTGCCGCGCCTGCTCGACGGGACGGAGGTCCCGTTCCGCGATCGCTTCAAGCTGTTGGGGAGTTGGCTTCCTGACACTGCCGACGATGTGGACACCCGCATCGGCCTGGCCTGGGCCAGGCTCCGTTCGCTCAAAACCTACTGGTGCTCGAAGGGCCTGGGCGAGCACCGCAAGCGCATGCTCTTCAAGGTCCTCGTCCTCACGGTGCTCACGTATGGCGCCGAGGCGTGGACAATCCCACCCAAACTGGCAGCTAGGCTAGACGGCACGGTTAAGAGGATGTCGCGTACTCGTGCCAAACTCCCTGCACTGACAGTAGCCCACGACCTCGTTGGCCCTCATGAGGTATGGCTGCATGAGTGATCGATGGGCCAACATGCTAGCCTTACCTCACTAGTGCTGCCCACTTTTCTCCCCCCCCCCCAAAAAAAAAGACGAGAAGCCAGTGCCAACTGCACTTCTCAAAAAGGTGAGACCTGAGAGTGAGGTATGGCTAGGTTAGGCTTCACACTGTGTTCATTGTTGCAAATGAAATAACGTTTTTATTACCAATACTCTACCTAACTTGGCAGCTCTGTTTCAGCAATGGCTGGGCTCGATGAAAGAAAGGAGGGCTGGCCACACTTGCCACGCACCACCATGACCAAGACAGAGTTCAAGGATCCACACAGAGCTACATCCAACGCCCTGGTGGAAACACACACTTATCCCAATGAATGCCTTACACTTACGCAATATCTTGCGTCAGCCTTACCTCGTAGCCACGCTCAGTATCTGATCCTGACGACAACCGCTTTGTCGTCCATACTGCTTCAATTACACCAAAGCTACTCCGTGGCACTCGGCTTTGGTCAGCACCAAGACCTAAAAGTACACAAAATCCTAAGTCGTTGTCTGCAACGACTCCCTGTTCCGCATATGAAACATATCATCTAGCACTTTCTCTTTAGACGACAAAATCAACTAGACAACCTGGGTAGGCCAGAAATCCCAGACGACAAAATGCCCTTGTCGCAGATCACTCCAGTGTCGACTTGCCGACCCCTGAGCTTGCCAAACAACTATATCACCAACCAAGCATGTACGACAACTAGCTGGCCCTGACGAGAAAAGCTGCCTCGTCGCATTCACAAAAGCGGCTTGCCAGCCTGCCGAATATCAATGCCAATATTGCACGACATTATCTACCTGCAGCGGACAGTTCTCGAATCAATAACGCGCCAGCTTGCGTGCACGTGCATGTTCAGCCTGCACGATCCGCATAATTGCCAGGCTGGCAGCCTAGCTTGGTCCGTGTTGTAGTCCAGCAGCCAGTGCGTGCTGCTTGCCAGCGTTGGCACTGACCTCCTGGTGACGCATGTCAGTACCGCTGTCAACTCCCAGTGCTGCGCGTCGCGCTACGGCGCATGCGTTGCTCCCGTAAGGCCCAAATGCCAAAGGCGTAACAACTCGCACACGCGCAATGCCTAGCTGCCTCGCCTCGTCCCCCGGGCCGGCCGCGTGGCGGCCCCGCGTAAAGCCAATACTCGTGCGAATCGGAACGGCGCGCGACAGCTGTCGCGTACTCGTGCCAAACTCCCTGCACTGACAGTAGCCCACGACCTCGTTGGCCCTCATGAGGTATGGCTGCATGGTGATCGATGGGCCACATGCTAGCCTTACCCCACTAGTGCTGCCCACTTTTCTCCCCCCCCTCGCTACCAAGTCCTTTGCTGGGTAGCGAGCAACAAAGTGGCAGTAGCTGCTTGAATCGCATGGTGGTGAACCCCGCAGCAATGCACACAGGGCAAAACCAGGAACCCTCAGGTACCTGAGACAGAGGGGGTTGAAGGCAGTGAAGATGCCAGCCGCAGTTGCAGTGATCACACAGCAACATGACCTCAGGCTGGTCGACCCGGTGACAAATTTGACACTGCGCATCGCGGATGCGCCTAGCGGTGTGCGGCTGGATGCTCCGTGCCAGGTGGGGCATGGAGCAAGGAGACAGGTTCGACACATTGTCAGTGGTCTTACTACCATCCGCACCTTCGAGGATGGCCACCCCCGAAGGCTTAATCTCCACAATGCGAAGGATGGTGGGCCCGGCCGTGACGTCCAGCGTGTGTTGGGGTTGAGTCCGCAGAAACACATACTGGCCGGGGTGGAACTGCAGCCGCCTGGCCATATACTTGCCACCCCGTCGCTGGGCGTACCGCAGTGTGTCGCGGTGCTGCGCGATCAACAGATTGTTCATCGCGATGGGCATCACCTTCTTAAATGTGGCGGCGCGCGCCACAACCTCCCGCAGCCACTCATTGGCGTCATCCCATTGAATCGGCTGGGGGTGAGCTTCCTGCACCTCAGAGGGCAACAATGGTGCCCGACCAAAGAGCAGAAAATAGGGGGAGAACTGGGCGAGGGATTCTTGTGGGCTCATCCGGTAGCCCATGGCGATCCAGGGTAGTTCCCTATCCCAGGTGGCCACACGTGCTGCTTGCAACGCCCATTTGCGCAGCGCCTGTTTGACTGTCTGAACCAAACGCTCAGCCAGTCCATTGGCCTGAGGGTGCTCCCGCGACGTGTGCCGATGATCGATGGAGCAGGAATCCAATAGCTCTTGGAATTCCCCACGAAATTCCCCGCCTTGGTCTGAAACCACCTCCGCCGGTGCCCCATACCGAGCAATAACATCCAGGAAGTAGGTGGCTGTGGTGGCGGCGTGCTTGTCGGGTAGGGGAATCAGTTCCAGCCACTTGCTGAACGATTCCACACACACCATGACGTAACGGTTGCCGGAAGTGCTGAGCTCAAAGGGCCCACACAAGTCGACGTGCCACCGGTAGAACAAGCCCCGGATGGGCAAGCTCATGAGCTCCTTGTCATGATGGTCCAGGTTGAAACGCGCTTTCGCGCGAGCACACTCAGCACAACTGGCTACCTGCCGTGCGATGGCATGCTTCATGCCCGCCCACCAATAGACCCCACGCACCATGGCACCTGTGCGGTTTGCACCCATGTGCCCGAACCGCTCATGGTAATGTGCAACGAGGGCAGCACGCTTGTCAGGGGGCGGCACGACCAGCTTGCGGCGCCCCACAAGCTTGTAGACCTGGTTGCCCTCCCAGGTATAATTCACAGCCCGGCGCTCCACGCGCTCTTGCTCGGCTTGCCTCTGCGTCGGTGTCCAGTCAGCAGGGGCTGGAGAGGCAGGCAAACCCTGCACCCGCTCGAGAACCCTCCCATCCAGCCACACGTCCCCAGCGCAGCACTCCACCGCAATGGCGTGACTGGCGGCAGCATGCAGCACCACACAGCCCATGCTCGCCGGATCCACCGGCTGCGCAAGCGTGTCTTCAGCCAAAGGAAGAAATATCACGCCCTGGGATGGCGTGAAAGCCGCTGGCCGTACGGGATTGGCGTAGCACGCAAACTCCGCCACGGCATCACTGCAGGAAAGCCATCGCGACTCGGAATCGCATGGCCCGGCTGCGTTGACAAAGACGACTGAGCCCTGTGGTCCCTCCGCGCCCTGCGCTCGCGCCCCCGTCCGGTCCTCTGACGTTGCCAAAGCATAGCGTGATAAGACATCGGCATTGGAATGGTCCACCCCAGCGCGGTGTACAATGGTCATGTTATATTCTTGAATAATCATGGCCCAGCGCGCCAGCTTGCCAGTCAGATTGGCACTTGTCATCAACCACTGCAGTGGCTGATGGTCGGTGACCAGCGTGAACTGACGCCCGAACAAGTATGGCCGAAAATGTTTGATGGCCCACACCACGGCCAGAGCCTCGCCCTCATACGATGAGTACTTGGCCTCAGCCGTGTTGTTGCTCCTGCTGGCATACGCCACCACATGTTCCTTGCCATGCACGTCCTTCTGTGCCAACACAGCACCAAGTCCAACCCTGGACCAATCCGTGTATAGCACAAATGGCTGGGCATAGTCGGGCTGACGGAGTATCGGCGCTGAGGTGAGCTCTGCCTTGATGGTCTCAATGGCGCGTTGCTGCGCCGGACCCCATGCCCAGACTGCACCTTTCTTCAACAGCTCCGTCAGTGGCTTAACCTTGGTGCTGAAGTTGGGGATATAACCTCGGTAATACCCCGCCAGCCCCAGGTAAGCCCGCACACCCGCCACATCCGTGGGCGTTGCCGCGTTGACGATCGCTTCCACCTTGGCCGCTTGTGGAGTTCTGCCGCCAGGAATGATCTGGTGTCCGAGGAAGTCGAGGCTCCGCTGCGCAAACCGACACTTCTCGGGATGCAGCTTTAGGTTGGCTCGCGCCAGTGCCATGCGCACCTGCTCAAGGTGCTGGAGGTGTTGCTCAAATGTCTCACTGAAGATGATCACATCATCAATGTAACACGCAGCGAATGGCATGCCATTCAACACTTGATCCATGGCACGCTGAAAGATGGCACTCGCATTCCTATGCCCGAAAGGCATCCTGACCCACTCATAGAGTCGGTGGCCCCCCCAGAACGCGAGCTTGCGTTGGTCACCCTCCGCCACTTGGATTTGGTGAAACCCACTGCGGAGGTCTAGGGATGAGATGAACTGCACGCGTGGCGATATCCGGTCAAGCACATCGTCCACTCGCGGCATGGGGTACCTGTCCATCGGGGTGTGTGCGTTGAGTTGCCGCAGGTCCGTCGCCATGCGCATCCCAGTCCATTCACCTGTCACCGCATCCTTCTTGGGCGCCACGACGGTCGCGGCCGCATAGTTGGATGTGGATGACCGAATGATGCCAGCAGCCTCCAGCTCCTCGCATTGTTGCTGCACAAACTCCAGCTCAGCTTGACTCAGCCGGTGTTGTCGGCGAAACAGTGGCTGATCGGTGTCCAGCGGGACCCGCATCTGCCCACCATTGTAGCATCCCAGCTCTTGACTGCTGAATGCAAACGCGTTGCGCGCACCTTCCAGCCACTTGAGCAGCCTCGCACGTTGCTCAGCTGTGAGGTGCTCACAGACGCTCCATTGATGGTTTGCTGCCGGGTCGCTTGCGCTCGAGACATTGTGCACAGCCACCGTGGGACCGCGCACGGCCGCCGACTGAAACAGCATGTATGCCGCCGCTCCCGGCGTAATGCCTCGCTCTCCCACCTGCCGTTGTGCCTTCGCCACGAGGAACTGAAAGGCCGGAGCCGCCGAGAACACACAGCTGGTGAGGAGCGCAGTCATGAGGATGACTGACCATACCTGGCGCCAGGTGTAGGACCACCCTTGGCCCCTGCCGCCTGCACGCTCCGCCTTAGGCACACCAGCCGGCGCAGCACCGGTGGGTGGAGAAGTTCACTCTGCGCCTGTGCAGTCGCAGCATGGACGGGAAGTGCAACCCGCTGCACCCTCCGCACACCTTGCGCTGCTAGCAAGGTGTACCCCACCTGCCAGGCTGACATGGCCTGGCCAATGAGCGACCATCGCTCCACCTCCAGGAGCCCTGGGGCGGCGGATGCACCTTCGGCAAAGCCCATGCTTAGTTCACGAAACCCCGCGGGTGGCTGAACCAAGAGACCTGTGGCACGCTCCCACACAAGCCCCTTGCCCCGGTCACGATAAGCCTGGGACCCTTGGTAACTGACAAGGGTGGGCAGTGCTCGCATGGGGGCGCCTGCCTTGTTGACGGGCGCGTAGGGTGCCTGATCATCGTGCTCCACATACTGCGCCGTGAGTTGACTGGGCAACACGACATCGACCGGTGGCAGCTCAATGTGGCTAGCGACATGCTGCATCACCGCCTGCGTAGAACCTTGGCCAGCGATGTTGGTCCAGAACGCGCGCAGCCGATGGGTATTCCCTCCCAGCCCGGCATTGTCCGACACCACGGGTTCCCCCAAAATACCCACAATGGTGCCCCAATCCTCCCGAACAGTGGGGCTGGGACTGTCCACCGCCACTACGTTTTCAAATAAGTAGGCGGGTGGCACCTGCTGCAGCTGCTGGAGCTCGCCCACAATGCGCAGCATGTCCCAAAATAGGCCGCTCCTGCTGTCGGCAAGGCCCCGGCCATGCCCAGCCTGGCTCATGCCTTGGCACTCCCAGCCAGCAATGACCAACCCTACCTCGCCATGTTGTGAGATGAGGCGGCGCAGCTGCTGCTGCCCAAGGAAGCGCACGTCATGAGTGCCCTCGCCGAAGACATCAGCCCAGGCGGATGGAGGAAATTGTGCTGGGTATGCTTGCGACAAGATAGCGCAGTGGTGCAAATATGCCGCCCTGGCTGTGAGCGATGCCTCCACCGCAATGAGCTTGCTGCATACCCCCCCGCTGCTCAGGAAACCGGCTATGCCGCCACCCATACCTGCGAACAGCTCCAGCACGACGGTGGCACGCCCGAAGTCCGGGATGCGTTCCAGCACCTCTGCGCTAAAGCCGGGGTACTGCGTGATGGCACCCGGCTGGCGCCGCTTCCCCCCAGCACCCTTGGGCAGTGCCTGACATGCCGCCATCACCCGTGCGCGCACATCGCGCAGGCGTGGCAGGGGCGCAACCTGGGCAAGCCAACTTTGCCTCTGCGCATCCCGCGCTGGCAACGCCGCAGGCAGCACACACCGGTGCCTATCGCGCGCGCGCTTGTCGCTAGCCGCTTGCGCCATGTGCACCGCTTGCGCGTCCGGCCACACGCCCCCCCCCAGTTCTCAGCCGCATCCCCTGGCTCCACCTCTATGCTGGCGGGCGACACCACTGCAGCCACACACGCGTCTAGCGACACCACCCCCTGCGGGTTAGGCTCCGGGTCGCTGCTGCACTGAATGGGAAGAAGCGCCTTTTGCTTCCCCTCCCCCTGCCAATCACGGCGGTAGGTCGCAACCTCCAGCCAAGGGTCAATTATGAGCCCGAGGCGATACATGACGTCCATCCCGATAAGGGCTGCATACCCACACCTGTCGACCACCAAGGCCGGCACAGCCACGCAGGCCATCCGCTTTGGGTCCGTGGGGTTGAGGATGACGTTGATCAGCATGGAAGTCATTGCATCGGGTCGCGCCGCTGGCCCTTTCCATCCCTCCACGAGAACGGTGCTGTCTATGAGCCCGCCGTTCTCACGGGTCGCACCACACATCTTGGCCAGCTCCATGGTGATCACGAGCGGCCCGGCTCCGCCATCCAGCTTGGTGACGGACTTTGCGCTGGGGCACACCATAGGGCCCCAACAAGTGCCGTCCTCGCTGATTGCCTGGAAAGCGATAGCCGGGGACCCATCAGGGTGCTTTGCCACCGTGACTGTCCTCGGCACCCGTGACATCCGCTCCTCGCGGGTTGCTTCCCGGGGCATGGTTGGTGCTGGGACGTCTGCCGGGGTTGCCGGCATAACTGGCATGGTGACCCGCCGCGCAGTTTCCGCCACCGGCAATGTGCGTGCGTCTAGGCTGTCGGCGCACCGCTGCAGTGCCGCAGCTGCTTGGTGCACCAACGTGATGCCCCGCTGCCCGCAGCCATCAATCACTTGCCTGGCAGAAAACAAGGGAGCATCAATCACTCCATCCACTGGCAAGAATGGTGGCAGCTTGCGCCGCTGCTCGGCGTCGGCGGGGTTCGGGTGCTCCAGCAGCGATGACTCACCGCCGGTTGAACCTGCCGGGAACGATGCAGGAAGCTGGGGTGGCCCCCCCTCACCATTTCCCGTGGTTGGTAGGAACGACGGCAATGCCCGTGCCTGCTTGCCTCGGGTAGCTGCCTGGACCTCGACGGCATGGATAGGAGCCCAGAACAAGTCGGGTTGCTCCACCAGCGTATACGCGTCATACGCTTCCATCCCCGCCGCCTGCCCACTCGGTTGGCTGGGTGACGCCGGCGCTGCCGATACCTCAGCTGCCTGCTCTGTTGGCGTGCTGTCGGCCGCCACCATGGCCGCTGCATGTGCTTGCACGGTCTTGGTGACCACTGGGTACTTGCACCCTGCCGGAGCATGGGCGGGCGTTCCAGCCGCGTGCTCCTTCTTGCACTGGGCTGGGCAGGCCCGCTTCACGTGATCTGGCTTCCCGCAGATCCAACATGCCTTGTGCGGGTCAGCCGTCGCCTGGCCGGTGCTGCTGGAGGCCGTGTTGTCGCCCCCCGCGCTGGCTGGCTTGTCCGCCTGCGACCCAAACTGCCGGCTGCTTGGTCCACCCCTTCCACCGCTGGACCCTCCACCGCCTGATTGCGCGCCACCCACCCTGTTACCCTTGTGCGCTTGGGCGACTTCTTGGCGTACCAGCTCCACTAGGTCCGGGAGACCCCGTGCCTGTCGCCGGTTGAATGCATGCACTTCCGTGCACAGCTGGGCCAGGTCCCAGTGACAACCAAATCTAGGTTGTGGGATCATGGCAGCTTTTGGACCCAACGCCTTGAGCCACTTCTCACACGCCTCCGCCTCCGTCCATGCCGGGACCTCATCCCGCAAGACCTCCAGGCGGTCCATCGTGGCGTCAGGCGACTCCTTGTCCCCCACCTTGAAATCATGCCACTCCGCCTCCGCCTTGGTGGAGGAGTGGGCGTACTTGGCGCGCAGCAGTTCCCACAGCTCCTCGGCAGGGTCGACGTCAAATACCACGTGTTGGTAGTCCGGCAAGCCTTGTTGGTCGCGCCTGTACCACACATCGGATCTTCCCGTCTTCAGCGCCACCTCATGGTAGCCTGTGACCCACCGCTGCACCAGCTTTTGCGTGTTGCCCGAGAAAAACATTGGGATGTTGTCCATCTCAAAGGACTTCGGCAGCTGGTTATGCGTGACGATATACTGCTGGTGCAGCCAAGTCTTATATTTCCAATAGGCTTGGTTGATGTCAACAAGCCCACCGTCAGCAGTATACCTGTCCTTGAGCTCCACCTGCGCTTGCACCGGCATTCCCACCTTGGATCCCTCAATCGGCGACCCATTGTAGCCCACCGGCATGCTTGGCGTCCTTGGTAGAGTAGCCACAAACCTCGGCTCCAGCCCATAGCCTCGTTCCACCGTGTATGGACTGCCTCGCTGCAATCCCGGAATGATGCCTGGCCGCACCCACGGTGTTTGTAGCCGTGGCGTCGCTGGGTTTGTTGGTGCCGGCGCATGCGGCACGCCAAAAGAAAACCCAGTTTGTGCACTAGGCATCCCAGGCACATGCTGCCGCGACGCCTGCATCTGTGGCGCTTGCGCCTGTGGCTGCACGGATGGTGCCTGCGACATTAAAGGCACCTGCGACTGCAACACCTGCGCTTGGGGCTGCCAAACTTGCGCCTGCGGCTGCAACACTTGCGGCTGTGGTAGGTGCGGCGCTGGTGTCAGCGTTGCTTGCGCGGTCCACGTCGCGTGCAGACTTGCAATCTGCGCCGCCAACTGCGCCGTCTGCTGCTGCTGCAACTGCATAGCCTGCTGTTGCTGCTGCATCTGTTGTTGGGATTGTGCTACATGTTGCAAAATCTGCTGCAACACATCCGCACCCACCCCCTGGCTGGCACTTGGCCCCGGCGCTAGCCCGGTGCCTGCCAACCCGCTGAGCCGTATCTGCGATGATGGTGTGATGGGAAGTACTGTTCCATCTTGAGGACCTGCCGCGCTGCCACCCAGCCCTCCGTTGACGACCGATGTGTCACCACCACCACCACAACGCCACCACTCCGATCGGCGACCCCCCCCCATTGCCCATCCCGGAACCCGAGGCTGCTGGTGGGACGAGTGGCCCATTGCCGTTGTCGCCAGTTGGCAAGGATGCCTGCGTGCCTGCAGCATCACCCTGCCGCGGTGCGCCATCCACCACCGTGCCTTGGTTGGGGTTGGCGCCCCCTTGATGTTGACCATCTTGGTCTGCCATCAAGCTTCGTGCTTGTGCTCTCGTGAGCACCGTTTCTGCAACCAATCACTGGGCTACAGAGTGAGCAGACGTAGTGCAAAATCAGTATGCACCACAGGGGCCACCACTTGGCCCCTTCAACTTGCTGGCACCACACCAGATGCACAGGGCAAGGAGAAAGAAAACAATTGCCTGAAAGCTGAAAACCAATGCTGCTTCAGGACCTGCTTGCAAGCTGCCTGCCTTGACAGCCTTGCACAGCCAGCTTTACCTCTATTCCTAGTATTCAGGAAGAGGCCTCAGCCTTGACCAAGCTTACCTACCAACTCTCAGTTAGCTCTGTGTGGATAAGACGAGAAGCCAGTGCCAACTGCACTTCTCAAAAAGGTGAGACCTGAGAGTGAGGTATGACTAGGTTAGGCTTCACACTGTGTTCTTTGTTGCAAATGAAATAACGTTTTTATTACCAATACTCTACCTAACTTGGCAGCTCTGTTTCAGCAATGGCTGGGCTCGATGAAAGAAAGGAGGGCTGGCCACACTTGCCACGCACCACCATGACCAAGACAGAGTTCAAGGATCCACACAGAGCTACATCCAACGCCCTGGTGGAAACACACACTTATCCCAATGAATGCCTTACACTTACGCAATATCTTGCGTCAGCCTTACCTCGTAGCCACGCTCAGTATCTGATCCTGACGACAACCGCTTTGTCGTCCATACTGCTTCAATTACACCAAAGCTACTCCGTGGCACTCGGCTTTGGTCAGCACCAAGACCTAAAAGTACACAAAATCCTAAGTCGTTGTCTGCAACGACTCCCTGTTCCGCATATGAAACATATCATCTAGCACTTTTTCTTTAGACGACAAAATCAACTAGACAACCTGGGTAGGCCAGAAATCCCAGACGACAAAATGCCCTTGTCGCAGAGCACTCCAGTGTCGACTTGCCGACCCCTGAGCTTGCCAAACAACTATATCACCAACCAAGCATGTACGACAACTAGCTGGCCCTGACGAGAAAAGCTGCCTTGTCGCATTCACAAAAGCGGCTTGCCAGCCTGCCGAATATCAATGCCAATATTGCACGACATTATCTACCTGCAGCGGACAGTTCTCGAAATCAATAACGCGCCAGCTTGCGTGCACGTGCATGTTCAGCCTGCATGCACGATCCGCATAATTGCCAGGCTGGCAGCCTAGCTTGGTCCGTGTTGTAGTCCAGCAGCCAGTGCGTGCTGCTTGCCAGCGTTAGGGTTGTACCGAATAGCGTTTTGGCTTGCCGAATCGGATACTCGGACCAGGGGGGTGCCCCGAACCCGATGCCGAATATATTTGGAGCCTCCCGATACCGATACCGAATATGTTCGGAGCTGAAGGGCCCTTCCCGAATCGAACACCGAATAGTTCTCCGAACTATCCGGACGCCGATCGAATAATGACGACAGTAGCTACTAATTTCACTACAACGTATTAGGTAGACAACTTGTATCAATTATATTAATGAGACTTATTCAAATTAAATTAAATTAAATTAAATTAAATTAAAATTTTAATTTAATTTTTGTATCACACACACACACAGTTGCCTTCCCGGCATAGTGCATTCAGCTTTTGGGCGTTGGCCTAACTCTGAGTCGGCGGAGGCATGACTGCGCCAGCTGGTGAGTGGAGGCTGGAGGCTGCGCCGCCCGCTAGTAGGGGTACTACTATTCGATATTCGGAACTACGAATATATTCGTCGAATAGTAGGGTGTCCCGATTTCGATACCGAACATATTCGTAAGTAGAGCTTGCCTCCCGATACCGATACCGAATATGTTCAGACGGACAGACCGTTCGCCGTATACTGAACATATTCGGTGTTCGGTTCGGTATTCGGGGGATATTCGGTATTCGGAACACTATTCGGTACAACCCTAGCCAGCGTTGGCACTGACCTCCTGGTGACGCATGTCAGTACCGCTGTCAACTCCCCGTGCTGCGCGTCGCGCTACGGCGCATGCGTTGCTCCCGTAAGGCCCAAATGCCAAAGGCGTAACAACTCGCACACGCGCAATGCCTAGCTGCCTCGCCTCGTCCCCCGGGCCGGCCGCGTGGCGGCCCCGCGTAAAGCCAATACTCGTGCGAATCGGAACGGCGCGCGACAAGGATGCTCCGACAGGTCCTGAACGTAGGGTTTTCCGAGCGTCCGTCATCAGAGTCTTTGTATATCAGGGCATGCCTCGTATTTCGGACGAGATTAGGCAGTGTAGGATAGCATTTGTAGGACACCTTGCTCGCACCAGCCAGGTCGACACCGCCCTTGGTCTGGCAGGCCCCCAGCGGCTTGGTCAGCCTGGGCAACACATTCTGACCTGACCTGGCCCCAAGGGCATTCCCAAAAGGGTAGGGAAACATGTCACGAACTACATCCAGATGTTGCTGGACGACCTAGTGGTCCCAGCCCAGTTTGAGCACCGCATCCACTCTCTCTCCCGTCTTTGGACTGCCATGCAGGACAAGACGCGGTGGCAGAAGATTGCCAAGGCGCACACGCCCGACCCTGTGGGCAAGCCCCCTCCCCCCAAGCGGAGGAGGCGTTTTGATGAGTAGTGTAGTTAGGATTTTCTAGACTAGATAGCTTAGAGTTAGGATAGTTCGATTACGCGGCTTCCTCCACCCCATCCATCATGGAATATGTGCTACATGATCTCCCAACGGAGGCATGTTATAATTTAATTTAATTTAATTTAATTTAATTTAATTTAATTTAATTTAATTTAATTTAATTTAATTTAATTTAATTTAATTTAATTTAATTTAATTTAATTTTATTTAATTTAATTTAATTTAATTTAATTTAATTTAATTTAATTTAATTTAATTTAATTTAATTTAATTTAATTTAATTTAATTTAATTTAATTTAATTTAATTTAATTTAATTTAATTTAATTTAATTTAATTTAATTTAATTTAATTTAATTTAATTTAATTTAATTTAATTTAATTTAATTTAATTTAATTTAATTTAATTTAATTTAATTTAATTTAATTTAATTTAATTTAATTTAATTTAATTTAATTTAATTTAATTTAATTTAATTTAATTTAATTTAATTTAATTTAATTTAATTTAAATGCTCATGCTGATCAGACTGACACGCGTTGCCGGGGGACAAACTGAAATCGCGGCACTCGTACCAGGCATAGTTGTCTCTCCACCGTCTAGGTCATCTAGTCGCTCTACACGTAAGCCAGCCATAATTTCAATGCACACGGATACACATTTCCATCACCATTCATCTTCATCATCCTGAACGACTCGAACACGCGGACAAGATAACGGCAGGCTCGAGCTACCATGGTCCGGATTCTCCCGATTTCTGGCCTGCGCTGGTTGTCTCCTTGATAGTTGTCTCTCTTCATAACAATGCTCCCGATTAAGTCTGGCCTCCGGTGCGCTGGTTGTCAGTGTCTCCTTGATAACAATGCGTACATGCACGGCTCATGACGGATTAGGCGACCATGATGACAACGGTACTAAACAAAGCATTCCCGAGGGCTGATCTTTTCCCAATTAATTGATTAATTAATTAGACTCGTGCTCCCGTTGGGGAGTCACGGAGCATTAACCGACCCCGATGGATGGATGGATGGGTGCAAACATTCCTACCGGTCTAATCTATCTACATTGGCTACATACTACATCTATCTAACAGCATTCTAACTACAACATCGATCTAGGCAGCCGCACGCTGCCCTAGGGGGAGCTATCTGGCGTGCCTCCCGCGGGATTGCACACGCGGGCGCTTCCCCACTGGGGGGGGCTCGTTGTCCTCTATGACCTGGGCCCACTTGGCCTTGTCCATCATCTTCTTCCAAATCACGGAGAGGCCTAGGCCCCCCATGTCCTCTACTAGCTGTTCTTTGAAGGTGCGGGCCTTGCGGCGTCTAACATCACTGGGCCCAGCCCACGTCAGGAGGTGCCGGCCAGGCTGGGCTGGTCGCAGTCCTGCGGGGGGGCCACGTGAGGTGTCTACCTGGTTGGTGCGAGCTAGGTGCCCTAATCTTTTCCCAAAGCTGCGGCTTGGTCTAACCCAGCGTACTGGTCTCACCGCCGGGGCCGGATGTGATGCACCGGCGCCGGATTCGCTAGCGGCAAACTGAGTGCGACCGCGGACGCGCGGGTCGCAAGCCCAGAGTCGGGTCCCGGTTGCGGTTGCCGGACCCGGCCGGTCCCGCAAGGGCCCTAAGCTAAAAATACGTCGGCGCGGCGCGTGACGTTCAACGGCAAGTGGACCGAAGCTATGGCTGAACCTTTTATTATCCCGCGAGCAACAATGACTCGCAGTAAACTAAAAAAACGCACTTCGCTGTTGGCTGTAATAAAACTCTTGTTTGTATTATGGTTCGTGGACTCAATAGTCCAACACACCTTTGATTAGGTAAATTGCTTATAGGCAACCGTCGATGAAGATTTTCCCTCCGCATTGTCACAATTGATTACACACGATGTTGCATCCTCTCCGTCCTGCATTAGGTCGGATATGAACTAATGGATTGTTACTAAATAAATCAGTATAGAGAAATAAAACGTGGATTAGGTTGACAAAATTTTTTGTTTTAAAATATGGCGGCTATGCCTTCTCGTGGCACCACGCCGATTTCTGGCACCAGAGGCGGTGGGGGAGGTAACAGCATGGGGGGAGGGGGTGAGCGGGGAAGCCAGGGGCCAACCGAGGTGGAAGCCCAAGTTGCAGAGTTGCAGCGTCGATATCGGCTCATGGAGGGCACGCGCAAATCGTATACTGAAGATAGCCAGAATGTGATCCGGCGCCAACGCTCTGCCATTGAAAAGCTGAAGGAGGACAACGTAGCGTTGCGGCAGGAGCTCGCTTTAGAGCAAGGGGCCGATGTCATGCCCAGTTTGTCGGTCCAGCAAGAAATTGCAAAATTGCAAGATCTGGCGGACAGTTACACTCGGAAAATCGACCTGGCGCGGAGGCAATCAGAGGACTTAGAGAAACAAGCGAGTGTCCTGCAAGCGCAGCTCCTAGAGAAAAAGAAGAACATGGGAGGGGCGAATGCCGGAAAGGAAACGAACCAGCAGATCCAGAAGCAAATCAAAGTCCTCGAAAACCGGCTGGACAAGGTACACCTCGGGGTTATGGCTACTCGGCGTTATGTGTCTCTATGCAGCACATAGGTGCACGCAGGTGTTTCAAGCCCAAGGTTGGGCTTATATAGGTGCCACGCCAGCTACCCTTGCTGTTTCTTTGTAATAACAACAAGGTACTTGCCATATATTGAACATCCAGCCACCCTGTTCCTTGCTGGACTTTGCCAGCGCTTTTGGCTGCTAGCCTGTGGCTTGACATCACATATGGCTTAGTTAGCTTGTCGCAATGTCACGAGAGGGTGGGTACAAGCCGCCCCATTCATCCCCACCTGTCGGTGAGCGATGGCATACATCATCCTGAGCCTGTAGAAGTCAAACTCTAATCGAGAAATATCAATTCAGGTCCATTTTTCGCTTCATCGCTTAGCTTCAACACTTGATTTGATCGACCTTCATCTGGAGGGGCTGCTCCCTGGCCTGCACAAGCTGGGCCCATCATCCCACCCAGAGGATGATTACTAGTCCACGGGAACAGTCTTGCTGTGTGGGGTAGGCAATCGTCAACCAGTCAGTGTGAACTGGCTCATGATTGACTAGCATAGCAGCACGCGACTATATGGTATGTTGAGTAGTAATGAGCGAATCACATAGCATGTGATCCAGGCAGGAACCTATGAGAATGAATGAAGCTTCATGTGCACACGTTTCTGGTGTAGTGAGCCCCTGTCCTCGACAAGTATGTGGGGATACGCATGCCTTAATATGCATGCTTGTACATCCATGCTTATATATGCATGCATGTTTGCTTACACATGCTCTGGTCTTTACATGTGTATATACATTGTTCTTGTATTGTAACATATGCTACCACGCAATTTGGCATCATAAACACCGCCTCACAAAACAGCAAGTTTGCTCCATACTCGAACCTCCCCATCACCCCCACCACCCACGGTGCCGCTGTCCTTTCCGCCACCCCCCTTCTCCCCTTTCAATCTTCCACACTCCCACTTCCCACCCCATTACCCCCCTTACCTGTACCAATTTCCCCGCTTCTCCCCGCCACCTTCTCCCCCTTTCCCCCCCTCTGCCTCTCTCTCTCTCTCCCCCCCCCCCCCCCTTCTTACTCTTCCCTCTCACCATGCATCCCGCTGCGCCGCATGTTGCCCCACCCCACCGCTGGTCGCCACTCCCTTGACCCCCGTGCTCCGCACAAGCTGCCTAATCCCCTAAACTCCCCCCCCCCCCCCAAGGCGCTGATCAAGTGCGGCCACACCTTCCCCCACCCCACCACTTGCCCCCAGACGCTAATCAAGTGCTACCACACCTTCCCCCACCCCACCACTTGCCGCCAGACGCTGATCAAGTGCTACCACACCTTCCCCCACCCCACCACTTGCCGCCAGACGCTGATCAAGTGCTACCACACCTTCCCCCACCGCACCACTTGCCGCCAGATGCTGATGGAGTTCCCCATTTTCCCCTCCTCTCACCATTGCCCCTTTCCCCCTCCGACCGGGCCGCCCCCCCAAACCTCATCCCCGCCTCTCACCCGACTGCTTGCATCTCGGCCAAGTTCAAGCTAAACTTCAAAACAGACCTAAACAGATCACCCTCACGTTCGCCCACACCACCTCTGGTCTCAGGGCGCTGATCCCCCTCCCCTCTGTCCTCCACCCCCCCCCATCCCCAGCCCTGCTCACCGCCCTCCCCATCCCCAGGCTGACCAAAGTTTCCCTTCCCCCACCCCACCCCACCCCAATTTCCCACACCCCTTCCTCTAACCCCCCCCCTTTCCCCCAGGCTCTGATCAAGTTCCACCTTGTGCTTCCCGATCCCCCGCCCACCCCCTTATACACCCCCCCACCCTCCCACCCCAGGCGCTGATCAAGTTCAACGAGTCGCTCTCCCACAACAAGGAGCTCCGCGACACGATCGACAATCTGAGGCGCGAGCGGTCCGCATTCGACAGCATCTACCGCAAGCTGGAGCGCGAGCTGCACGACCGCAAGCGCGAGATGGCCGCAGTCATCGAGGTGTCCAACATCGCGTACGAGGCGCGCGACCAGGCGCAGAACGAGATCGCCGCACTCAAGGCGCAGGCCGACCGCGAGCAGGCCCAGTTTGAGGCGGAGATGCGCGAGCTGAACCGGCAGCTCGAGGAGGACCGGCGGCGCGTCATGATGAACCGCGTGGAGCGAGAGCGGCAGGTGAGCGTGGCGTCCTAGCTAGATGTTTTGCTCACCTCTGGTGCCATGGTGTGGCGTCATATACATCAATATTTTGCACACCTCTGGTACCATGGCGTCCTAGTTGGGTATTTTGGACGCCAGGGTGGATCTCTGACACCATGGGTGCGAGGAGGGCTTCTTACGGAATTCGCCGGAGGTGGTTAACCAGCAGCTGGTTCAGTTCACCACCAACTGGTATTGTTCGTGGTTGGAAGCATGGAAAATGAGAAGTATCAGATGAAACATGGTCGCTTTAGTTGCTGTCGCCTTTTGCTGTATCACCTTTTCCCTTGTCCTGCCAGGTACCGTAGGTACATCTCTTACCGGAGACACAACCTCACAGTGTCCAGGATGGACGCCGTCCCGCCAGTTACAACTCCTACCTGAGGGTCTCTTACCCTCAGGGAGAGGTGTTGCGCTCAGTGACAACCTCCGGTCTCATGCTCCTTGCTTGGCTCGATGCCCCTTTCCCGTATCCTGTTTTATGCCCCTGTTCACCCCCCGCAGCCGAGCCTTTTATATCCTGTTTGTTTGTGTTATTAACTTGTCCTTATTGTTATCGGCCATCCGCAGCTGAACCCTGCAAATCGTATGATTTGTTGATTCTGCAAAGTGAACCCTCTTGGCGACCCACAAAGCTAAACCCTCTATATCCCTTTTCTTGTGTGTTCTCTGGCTGTCGGCCGTCCGCAGCTGAACCATGAGGAGGAGGAGGCGCGCATGCGGCGCAAGACTGTCAAGAGCGCGATGGTCAACCGCGACGCGACACCTGGCGCCGAGGAGAAGGTGCAGTCGTACGAGGAGGCGTTTGCCAAGATCCAGGCGGCCACTGGCATCACCGACATCGACGAGCTGGTGACCACGTTCATTCAGGCGGAGGACCAGAACTTCTCGCTCTTTAACTACGTCAACGACCTCAACCAGGTGAGGGAAGAGGAGGCGTGGCCTTGCAGAGAAGGGAAGGTAGGCAGGTTGATGCGCTGGTGACCTCGTTTATTCAGGCGGAGAACTTGCTCCTCAACTTCGTGCCCTGACACATAATAAATTAGTCACGCAGTCCCGTTGAGGAGCCACAGAACTATGATCTAGCTACCATCCTGCGCGTGTACGCAGGAGATGGAGAAGCTTCGCCTTCACTTTATATTATGCTTCATTTCCATTGCCCTGCCACCACCCCTGCTGCCGTCATACCCCGCAGGAGGCCCATGCCTCACACCTGTGTGCCCAACCTTGTTCCCGCTGTTATACGTGTGCCCTAATGCTGCCGCCCCTGGATAGGAGAGGAAGCAGCTCGCATCCCATTTCCCCTCCCGTTCCTTTTTCCCCACCGCATTCCTTTGTTCCTTTTTCCCCACGCCTGCTTCTGGCATTTTCACCCACCCCTGCTTCTGACATTTGTCACCACCCCATTCCTTTCTTCCTTTTTCCCGTTTTCCCCACCCCTGCTTCTGGCATTTTTGCTCACCCCTGCACACCCCGCGTGCCTCGCAGGAGATGGAGAAGCTGGAGGAGCAGGTGGCGGAGATCAAGGAGGAGATCGAGCGCTATGCGGGCGCAGGCGCCAGCAGCGACACCACGCGCAAGGGCGTCATCCGCGAGCTGGAGGCCAAGCTGCAGCGCACCGAGGCCAAGAGCGAGATGTACGAGGTCAAGTATAACGGGACGCTGCGCATCGTCAACAACCTCAAGGCCGCCATCGCGTCCATGTTCCACAAGACAGGTGCGGGGTATAGGTAGACGAGTATAGCACACTAGTGGCTGTGTAAACCCATGTGTTACCACTAGCAGTATAGTGGCCCTGATGAAGTGGTGGTTGGGCTTATGGCCATCATGGTCCAATCTTGTCCATGGTTCCAGTGGCCAGTATGACGGAATATAACCTATGGCAAACTTTACTACTAGTATAATCATATAAAGTATGGTGGCGCCTCAAGGCATCGCGTCCGTGTTTCGAAAGGCTGGTACCGCACAGTATATACCACGTAGTAAGATAATTAATATGATTATACACTACTGGAGATCCCCTCGCATTCTGCAGCATGGGCCACGGCTGCTCCCTGGCCCACTCCCTCGACCCTCTTTCTTCGTTCTGTCTTCCTTCTGCATTGGTGTCGCTCCGTCCTTCGTCCCTTTGGTTTCATTCCCCCCGGCTGCAGCGCGGACCATGCCTGCTCACCCATCCTCGTCTTGTTCCCATTTTCCTTACGTTTCTCTTGTACGTTGTTGACTTGTTTTCCTCCTGGTTTCCTTGTACTTCGTTATTGTGTTTTCCTTTTCCCCGCCCGCAGGCTGCAGCGTGGAGAGCATCCGCGACCAGATTGTGGGCGGGGAGGGCGTGACCGAGAACAACATGATGCAGTACCTGGGCTACATCGAGCAGCGCACCAACGAGATCCTCGCCATGTACAACGCCACGCAGAGGCACCGCGCGCTCGCACGGAGCGGGAGCGCCGGCGTGGTTGGCGCTGCGGGGGCGGCCGGCCAATCCACTGGTGGCGAAGCGGCCGGTGGCGGGAGCAGCACCCAGCGCAGCGCCTCGGCGGGGGGCAACGCGGGCGGGTTTGCAAACGGGGACGCCGGGGCCGACGCGGGTCCAAGCGCCCACGCGGTGCATGGGCATGGGCCGAGCGTCCCTGCAGGGGCCACGAATATCAGCATCGAGCCGCCCTCGACAGCGGACGAGTACATCAGCGACGATGACAGCGAGGAGGAAGTGGACGACCGGCCGCTCACGCGTGATGAGCTGCAGGCCAAGACGCTACGCATGGTGTGTTGTTGTTTTTCCGCCCTGGAACTGCGTGCTCGTGGGACTGCGTAGCTGATGAAATAGATCATGGTTGTCCATGTCATGTCTCTTGTGTGTGCACGCACTTACTAGCCCCCTTGCACCCAGGGAAGTGAGGGGGAGGAAGGGACAAAGGAGGGCAGGGAAATGAGTACAAGAGGACGGGATAGAAGAGGCGGGACGGGTGGGAGGGGATGAGGGAGAGCTTAAAAGACCATGTCTGAATTAATAGCTTACTTAAGTTGGCTAGAACTCTGCATATTTTTGTGTTGCTGTCTTCATCTGTTGCAGATAACCAAGCGGGGGGAGTCCAGCATCCGAGGAAAAGGCCGGCGGTCTATAAAGAAATGATCATCTTCAACCGATTCTGTGACTATATTGTGACCAGCGCCTTCAGTTTCATGGCCAGAAGATGATATTGCGGCAGTCATTTTTCAGATTCCGTACGGCTGACAAGTACTTTGTGCAGGATGGTGTTTGCAAACAATGCAGTCTATGCAGAGCCTGTGGTCAGACGCCATGCACCCATGTGGGCAAATTGGGGTTGTACGGAGGCGGTGGCATGCCTAATTTTATTTAACCACATCACCTTGCAACTCATGAGCTGTCCATTGGGTGTCTTGCGGCTCCATTTGGTATCATTCCACCGGTGTCTCGCTTCATGCAGCAGCCATAGCCAATATCAACAAACTATCAGCCTCTGTCATTTTCGGTGCATGATGTACAACATGGTTCAATGTTTATCAACATATTAAATTAAAATTTAAATTAAATTATAACATGCCTCCGTAACAAACCTCCTCAGACTGCACGCATTTCTTATGCGTGCAGACGCAGACTCATTCTACCTGGCCACCCGAGCCAACCGTCGGCGTCGCCTCGACGCGTTGGCAGGAAGAATCGAAACGGTTATTGAAAGCATAACCGTTTCGCTGGTTGTCTCCTTGATAAGTCCCCAACCCGCCCCCCCTACCCCACCACCTCCACCCCCACCCCCATCACCACCCTGCTCCATCTCCGCCCCCACCCCCGCCTGCACCCCCCTTTTGGGTCAACGCGCGCCCTTGGTCATCGCCACCTTCAACGCCCGCACGCTCCAGCCCGACGCTGACCGCTGTCACTGCCTGCGCAGTGACGACTGTCAGTGCCATCGAGTCTCCAATCTTATTGGTTTCTGCATCGACAATAATGTCGCCATCCTGGGAATCCAAGAACACAGGCGCACTGCATCGGCCCGCGGATCAACTGCCCTTGCTGCTGACGACATCGACGGCTGGCGGTTCTACTACGGAGGCGGCGACGGCACCGGGAACGGGATCGTCGGTCTCCTCTGCTCCCCGCTCGCCGTACGCCACATGGGCGAACCCCAGCTGGTCAACGCTCGCCTCCTTGTGGCCACTTTTCATTCGATGGAGGGCCACTCGACGTACGCCCTGACGGTGGGCGTTGGTTACGCACCCCACTCCGGCCACCCAGAACAAGATCGCAAGGACTTCTTTGCAGCGCTGGAGAACCTGGCGAACGGCATCCCTGGTCGCAACTACCTCGCTCTGCTGCTGGACGCCAACGCCACGCTACCACCGGGTACTGGCGGATGTCAGCACACCCCCAACGGTACGGTCTCCAATGCCAACACTGAACTTTTTGCTGATTTGCTTACGACATGCGATGAGGGGATTCATAGGTGTTTGCTCAATTTCACAAGTCTTCAAATGAGTAAAAAAAAAATCTTTCAGATCTGAGGGTACCTAAAGCTGGACTGTTGCAGGCAGCATGTAGACCATGAAAATAGACCACCCACGAAAATTGGGCTCATTCTGAGCTCAAATGGTGACATGTGACAGCATACATGTGCAGTTTTTCGTCATTTTCCCCCTTTTCTTACATGAAACAAATATGAATAGTGGACAAATGAACTCATTTCAGGCTGGACTGTTGCAGGCAGCATGTAGACCATGAAAATAGACCACCCACAAAAATTGGGCTCATTCTGAGCTCAAATGGTGACATGTGACAGCATACATGTGCAGTTTTTCGTCATTTTCCCCCTTTTCTTACATGCAACAAATATGAATAGTGGACAAATGAACTCATATCAGGCTGGATTCTTGCAGGCAGCATGTAGACCATGAAAATAGACCACCCACAAAAATTGGGCTCATTCTGAGCTCAAATGGTGACATGTGACAGCATACATGTGCAGTTTTTCGTCATTTTCCCCCTTTTCTTACATGCAACAAATATGAATAGTGGACAAATGAACTCATTTCAGGCTGGATTCTTGCAGGCAGCATTTATACCATGAAAATAGACCACCCACGAAAATTGGGCTCATTCTGAGCTCAAATGGTGACATGTGACAGCATACATGTGCAGTTTTTCGTCATTTTCCCCCTTTTCTTACATGAAACAAATATGAATAGTGAACAAATGAACTCATATCAGGCTGGATTCTTGCAGGCAGCATTTATACCATGAAAATAGACCACCCACGAAAATTGGGCTCATTCTGAGCTCAAATGGTGACATGTGACAGCATACATGTGCAGTTTTTCGTCATTTTCCCCCTTTTCTTACATGAAACAAATATGAATAGTGAACAAATGAACTCATTTCAGGCTGGATTCTTGCAGGCAGCATCTAGACCATGAAAATAGACCACCCACAAAAATTGGGCTCATTCTGAGCTCAAATGGTGACATGTGACAGCATACATGTGCAGTTTTTCGTCATTTTCTCGGTTAACTTACATGAAACAAATATGAATAGTGAACAAATGAACTCATATCAAGTTGGATTCTTGCAGGCAGCATTTAGAAAATGCACATTGCCAGCTTTTACGTCATATCCCATTGAAAAAAAATAGATGAGCCATGAGCCATGAAACCTGTTCACCCAAATATGGTTTTATCCCATTTGATATATGTTCTACCAATTGTAAGGACATGTAATAAACCTATGAACCAAGGTCATAAGACACGGAATGTGTTGATCACAAGGCTGCTAGCCGCAAAGCATGCACCGAGAAGGTAGGGCAGCCATGAAAAATTAAAAGCCACATGCGGCAAGGCTAGTCATCAGAGTCTGAATCAGGAATGATGGGAGGCCGGCGCTTGTGGCGCGGGGTGGCCTTGGCTTGCTTCATTGCCGTGGAACGCTGGGCGACCTGCTTGCGAATGCACTCAGTAATGTCCGCCTTCCCTCGCGCAATGCTCGCAGGTGGAAGATTTGGCAACTGCACACCGGGGCATGCGCAAAGCGCAGCCTGCACCTCATCAAATCCCACTATTTCATCGTCGCCATCGGAGTATAGCAGATGGGCCATGTCGTGCTCCTTACTAAAGGCCGTCACATGGCCATGATACCGCTTCTCCCCCGAGTTGGGGCCCGAAAATATCTTGCATACCAGGGTCCCCACCAACCATTCCGGCTCTGGCACGTCCATGACACGCGATTTGAAAAGTCCCACCGCCGTCTTCTCCGCCATCGCCGGGGTTCCGTACCCATCCCACTGAATCCAGTCGAGCGAGAGCCCAACAACAGCATCCTTCGTGTGCTGCGTCAATGTGCCACTGCTTGTCAAGCCCACCCGGCGCACCTTGCCCCCCCCGCACGCCACGAAGACAAGACGATTGTGCTTGCCTTCACTGAAAATGTGTGGGTACCTGTCCTTGTGGCGGCGGGCAGGGGGAAATGGGCCGAGCTCGGGCTGAAGGGCGAAAACCGCGTTGTGTACGAGTGCGAGCCGTAGCACTCAAGTTCAACCACGGCGTCTGGCGATAAGTCGCCGGTGATGTTGCGGGCCACCACGTACAGCAAAGGAGTGAAAGGCATTAGGGGGCTGCACAGAAGATCGCAGCTGTCCTTTAGCCCCGGATGTTGACACATCATCGGCTTCCCCACGTCCTCGATGCCCTCCCATGCTGCAGCGGATGCTTGCTTTAGCGCGACCGCTGCATCCTCTGCGCGTCGCACAGTGCTCAGGGCTAGCGGGCCGCCCCGCGTGGACAACGGGGTCAACCAGCGGCACGAAGCAACGAGCACCCTCCAATGCTAGACGCGTTTCCGCATCCAGGTCAGTGGTGGCACTCGGGCCTGCTCCGCTCTGATTGGGTCGCCGCAGCGCCTGGATTTCCGCTCTACAGTGTAGTTGGCCCAATATTTGCTGCGCCAATGCAATGGCGGCCTCCCAGATTACAAACGACGACAGGGCTTTCTCGGGATCTTGGATGCATCGGCGTTTACAACACCGACCGCGCTGCAACTCCGACTGCCGCGATCACGTCGGCATTTGTAGCGTATTTCAATACTGTCGAGGCAGACGATTTTAATCCTGTTGTGCGAGCCTCACGGCACCCACCATCTAGATCATCATCGTCATCACTGATATCGAGATGGTCGACCTGCAAGTCATCACCGTCTACTACGCCCTTGTATGCCTCGTGGGGAATCGACACTGCCTGGGCATAAATTCCGTCCCCTTGTACGACACGGGCCCATGGTGGTCGGGACGTAAGAGGCTCAGCAACACCAAAACGCCGACGAACGTTCGCCAGCAAGCTGCCTCATCCCCTGCGGCTAAAACAGGGGGCCCAGGGGTCAAGGGTCGACTTCTTCAATGTCCAACGACATCCAATTCCAGCGCCCCCCACCATATTCGTCACGGCGCCTCAAATAGTCTGAACCTTCACGACCGCCCATGGCAGCTCTCGCGAGCGATTATTCTAGCTCCGCAAAATTATTGCAATCAGCCAATTTGATCGAATTCACCATCGTCTCGCTCGGGGTTGGCACGCCTCTCCCAATGATGCCTCTCCTGCCTCTTTTGTGGCTCGATCTTCCACCGACTCAGCGCGGCGTATGAAAGTTCCATTCATGCAGAATTCATTCACCGACCCCCAACACTGACCGTACAGCCAGAACATACGAAAAGGTCTTGCATTCTCAATGAAAATGGGCTGTAACGGCATTCCATTGAGAATTCCATTCAGAACTCATTCACCGACCCCCAACACTGACCGTACAGCCTGAATTGGGCTGAACATGCGAAAAGGACTTGCATTCTCAATGAAAATGGGCTGTTGCGGCATTCCATTGAGAATTCCATTGAGAACTCATTCACCGACCCCCAACACTGACCGTACAGCCTGAACTGGGCTGAACATGCGAAAAGGACTTGCATTCTCAATGAAAATGGGCTGTTGCGGCATTCCATTGAGAATTCCATTGAGAACTCATTCACGACCCCCAACACTGACCGTACAGCCTGAACTGGGCTGAACATGCGAAAAGGACTTGCATTCTCAATGAAAATGGGCTGTTGCGGCATTCCATTGAGAATTCCATTGAGAACCCATTCACCGACCCCCAACACTGACCGTACAGCCTGAACTGGGCTGAACATGCAAAAAGGTCTTGCATTCTCAATGAAAATGGGCTGTTGCGGCATTCCATTGAGAATTCCATTGAGAACCCATTCACCGACCCCCAACACTGACCGTACAGCCTGAACTGGGCTGAACATGCGAAAAGGACTTGCATTCTCAATGAAAATGGGCTGTTGCGGCATTCCATTGAGAATTCCATTGAGAACCCATGCACCGACCCCCAACACTGACCGTACAACCTGAACTGGGCTGAACATGCGAGAAACGAAGGACCATCCAAAAGTGAAAAAATTCTGATTCAAACAGTCCGCGGTGTTGTCCGAGCCTCGCATGCAAATGGCATTTGAATGAACAAAGCACAGTGACCGTCGTCTTTGCGCGCGCGCGGCTGCAGGTGCGTACAGCCTGCCAAGCACTACCGGTAATTACTTTGTGCGCGCACGAACAAAACCAACGTCGCCGGCGATTGTTTACCAAAACGTGCCTGCATAATATGATATGGCAATGAGTGAAACTGAGAACCAGAGGGCAAAACGCCTGTGTTATGCAAATACTTTAGGTGTTTGCGTGTTAGATCATGAAGATGGGGCAGATAACCAATGTCAGGGGAGATTGACGTGCAGGTGCTTTGTGTACGTCGAAAATATTGTTCATGAACGGATTTTGGCAACGGTGAAGAAATTCTGGAAGCTACGTAGATGGCATGATAGGTCAGTATGCTGTTCGGTTTTACAATTTCTTTTTCCGCCCAGTAGCTGCGGATATCGCGAGTATGGGTTATGGTACGCTTCTGGGCTAATGGGCGACCCGGGCAACAGAGGGACCTGGGCAGTTAGATGGGTCAAAGAGTCTCCATTTTTTCGTCGTGATATCGCAGTCACGCCTGGCGAAAACCACGGCGAGCGCGAGCCATATTTTACTTTTGCCGCAAGGCTGGGTGCTTCCCGGGCGTCACCGTCCTTTAATATATATTTCTTGAGCTGTTCCGCGCAGCTGGCGGCCTGGGCGCACGTCAAGAACAAGGTTCCGGATGTCATCCGCAACCGCGTCGTTCTAAATAAGCGTGTCAAGAGTATCGTAGCTTATAACTCCCGCAGACTTTATGATTCCGGTTCTTTTCGATGCCCAACGTCGTGGTTGTGATTACGCCTATGTCCGGGGAACTTAAAGGAAGTTTGCTGGGTAATGCTTTCTTTTCCCGTGTTGTCACTGAAAAGGTAAACGGCCTTGTGTCGTCAAAACAGCAGCAAGCAGAAGTCACTGTGCTTAGAATTGCAATGTGGTAGTTTGATTTAACACATATACTGCCTTGTTGCTGAAAACTTTTTCAAGGCCTGCTGGGATGTTGCCCATATGTTTCCAACGCTTTAACTCATGTCCAAGTGAGCTAGACTGGCTTGGAAACTTGAGCTTGTCATGCTTACATTGTGCTTGTATTGCTATTTGTGCCTCTTTGCAGTATCTGCTTTATATATAATTGAAGGCTTCAGCATCATTGTCGAGCACCGTGGTGGCAGCCAAGCCTCCAATAACGATCATGGACCTAACCTTGCCAAGTATTTGCTTCTTATTATTTCATTCTTTGGACTGAGCTAGCTTTGAGCTAGCTTTACACCTGCTATTTGGCCTGCACCATGGTCCCTGGCTGCCAGTTACATTTTGTGCCCCCCCCCGGCAGGCTGCAGGGTCTAGGATAGCGAGGGTGTAACGTAGACATGTTGTGGGCACCCTGGGTGCATTTTCAGGACCAGCCTTTACTTTACCTGGCCCTGCCTTCTTTCTGGGCATATTGTTGACTTGAGTGCTTGTTGGTCACTCGCGTAGCGACCCCCCTGCATTCATAAATCGTAAACCATTATACAATGAGCATATTTCATGGATGTTAAGCATTGCTACTCTTGAACACATCATACATGAACATGTTTCCATGCCGTACCCATGGATATGTTAAAATGTGTGAGTTATTACAAATGGTATCCATGCTTAATTAATTTGGATGGTACTGGTACCTATTTCTAGTTACCAGTTTTACTCGTAACTACAAATGTCACCTTTTGAGCTGTAAACAGTCTATTTTGATGGTCTACATGCTGCTTACAAGTTTCCAGCCTGATCTGAGTTCATTTGTTCAATATTCATATTTGTTTCATGTAAGATAACCGAGAAAATGACAAAAAACTGCACATGTATGCTGTCACGTGTCACCATTTGAGCTCAGAATGAGCCCAATTTTTGTGGGTGGTCTATTTTGATGGTCTAGATGCTGCCTGCAAGAATCCAGCCTGAAATGAGTTCATTTGTTCAAGTGCTGTTCATATTTGTTTCATGTAAGAAAAGGGTGAAAATGACGAAAAACTGCACATGTATGCTGTCACATGTCACCATTTGAGCTCAGAATGAGCCCAATTTTTGTGGGTGGTCTATTTTCATGGTCTAGATGCTGCCTGCAAGAACCCAGCCTGATATGAGTTCATTTGTCCACTGTTCATATTTGTTTCATGTAAGAAAAGGGGGAAAATGACGAAAAACTGCACATGTATGCTGTCACATGTCACCATTTGAGCTCAGAATGAGCCCAATTTTTTGTGGGTGGTCTATTTTCATGGTATAAATGCTGCCTGCAAGAATCCAGCCTGATATGAGTTAATTTGTCCACTGTTCATATTTGTTTCATGTAAGAAAAGGGGGAAAATGACGAAAAACTGCACATGTATGCTGTCACATGTCACCATTTGAGCTCAGAATGAGCCCAATTTTTGTGGGTGGTCTATTTTCATGGTCTGAAGGCTGGATGACCCCTGCTTTATTGACAAATATAAGGATTTAATCACATGTGGAAAAATTGAGTAAAATTTATGAAATTGAGCAAACACTTATGAATCCCCTCGATTTGGTCACTGCCAACACCCGCTTTCCACATAGTCCAGATGCTTTGGTCACACACACCTCGCCAACTGGCACTGAACGCTGCATTGACTATGTTGTAATGCGCAAGCGTCATCAAGGATCTGTACTAGCTGCTCGCTCGCATGTGATCCCCCTGGTGCGCTCCGATCATCGCATCGTCACCGCCCGCATCCGCCTGCGATTCCCCTCGCCCTTTCGTAAGCACGTGGCACCACCTGATTTGCGCACACTTCAGTTGCTTGAGAAATCTGACGATGCTCTGGAGGACTTCCCTGAAAAACGCGCCCACAAGCGCGCGGCAGAGGCGTTCGGCGACGCACAGGACATCCCGGCCAGCCACGCCCAGCTGTTCGCTGCCGGCCCGGCATCGGCCCTTCGGCACCTCGCTGACAAGCTGCCCGCGGCCGGGGCCCTGCTGCCCCCCCGCCGCCTGCCCCGCTTCACCAGCCTGCACCGGCTCCCCGCCCTCATCCAGGCCCGCTACGCCCGCGCGACAACAGCGACCCCGCCTGCTACGCCCGCCTCAAAGCCGATTACCACTCGGCCATCCGGCAGGCGACCAAGGAGCAGGAGGACCTTCATGTCCGCGAGTACTGAATCGCCCACCTCAAGGACCAGCACGGCAAGTACGCCTGGACCCGCCTGCGTCACGCCCAACGGCCCGCCGGCGGCGCGCAGCCGGCGCCGCGGACGCTCTCTGGCTCACCGCCATTGCATTACCGAAAGAGGCAACATTCGTTTCCCTTGAAAATTCAAGTACAACGGACGGCGCGCAAATTTCAGCGTACGGACTGATCCAGGACCGGATCGACCAAACCCGATCTGCCCAAATCTGCCCAAATCTTTCACTTCACGAGTCACTACCGGATCTGTACGGCACCTGCGGGCCGACTTCCTGATTCCGTGGACTCCGAGCATAGAACATTTTTTTCTGAGACGGCAGGCTTAGTCTTTAAATTAGACCAACCTCGGGCAGTGTTCGATGGCATGGAAGCTCTTGCTGTCGTTTAAACGGCGCTGTCAATCAAGTCTGTTGGTTTTTAATTTTGACAGGACTCGCCCAGCATGTTTTCCGCATGTTTTTAGCTCCAGGAGTTATAACAGCTGTAATATCACCAGTGGAATGCGGGAGGGGAGGTCGGGCTTAAGGAAAACTTTCTTTCGTTGTCATGCCACCATTCAAGCTCCGTGGTTACATGCACGACAGTGTAAGGCCCCTTCAAGAGAAGTTTCTGCGATCATAGACCGATAGTGCGCCACCGGTAGTGGTAGAGAAATTTCATGCGTTTCTTGGAACGCCTATAGGCTTAATGACGGCTAGGCAAACGAGCTACTATCTCGCCCCGGCTAATCTATGAAACGTAAGTGTGCCGCCTTTCCCGTGCGCAAGTGTGGGGATCTCAGCGGGTCATTCGTTGTCACGTTTACGAAGCGTCTACCCATGTGTTCCATGGCAAACGCGGTGTGCCTGGCATCCGCAATGTGCTCTGAGCATGGGTGTGTTCGGCATTGGTCTCGGCCGCAGCTTGTCAGGCCCTGGGTCGCGATGCACGAAGCACGGTGTGTGTGTGTGTGTGTGCGCGCGTGTGTATGACTCTTTGTGTCCGTAGCCAGTGTTGCCGCTTTAGTTCTGATGTATGACTTGCATCGCAGCACTTTGATATCAACACGGCTCACATTACCAGATTACTAGCAACACTGGTTACATGTTGCAAACTGCAGTGGTATACAAATAATATTACAAATGCAAATAATCTGTACATAATATACAAAAGAGATGTCAATAATCTGCATTGAAGAAGATGCAGGTGTTTGACTGTGCATGGAGGCAAGAGCTGCTTGTTGATAGCAGCCACCGCCATGGGCTATGTTGTGTCACTTTCACATATATTTGCCCATCGTCGTTTTCTTCAGCGCTGTAGTGCATGATGGCAGTGCCACAACAATCCATGCCAATGATTTGTCATGATGGGGGGAAAGGATGACAATTCTACCTGGCTGTTTGACACGTGCATGCTTGACTCGCTCACCCAGCCACTCCCTCCCTCACGCACCCACGCAAGCAAGCACACCCACATCCACACTGTCCCACGCACCCAAGCACGCACACCCACCCACCCAGACAGCCAGACACACACACATGTCTCTCTCTGTCTCTCTCTCTCTCTCTCTCTCTCTCTCTCTCTCTCTCTCTCTCTCTCTCTCTCTCTCTCTCTCTCTCTCTCTCTCCCCTCCACCCACCCACCCACCCACCCACCCACCCACCCACCCACCCACCCACCCACCCACCCACCCACCCCCACCCACCCACCCACCCACCCACCCACCCACCCACCCACCCACCCGCCCGCCCGCCCGCCCGCCCGCCGCCCACCCACCCACCCACCCACCCACCCACCCACCCACCCACCCACCCACCCACCCACCCACCCACCCACCTGCACCCACCCACCCACCTGCACCCACCCACCCACCTGCACCCACCCACCCACCCACCCACCCACCCACCCGCCCGCCCGCCCGCCCGCCCGCCCGCCCGCCCGCCCACCCACCCACCCACCCACCCACCCACCCACCTGCACCCACCCACCCACCTGCACCCACCCACCCACCTGCACCCACCCACCCACCTGCACCCACCCACCCACCCACCCACCCACCCACCCACCCACCCACCCACCCACCCACCCACCCACCCACCCACCCACCCACCCATCCATCAAACATGCATGCACGTCTAGTGTCTCTCCATTTGAGCACCTGTCCTTACACCCCCGCAGTGGCAGCCAAGCGAGGAAGCAACCAAGGGACCAAGCGAACCCCCCAACTGCCCGACATCACCGGAATGTACCGTCCGGAATGTTCGTATGGCGCGTTAATTGCACAAATACCTGCCCCACATTTTCTTCAACGCTATATAATGCATTATCGCAGTGCCACAACAATCTGGGCTCTGAGATATTGAATCATACGGGGGGGGAAGATGACAGGCATACCTGGATGTTTCACACGTGCATGCCTGAACGGCACATGGATTATGAAACAAATTGAAAGCACGGGCGCACAACATCAACCAATATCATAACTTATTTTACTGTACAAGGTAAGGTTCATTGGTACCACATGCATTACTGGACAACTTGGGAGTTGGGTTTGATATGGCCTGCAGGCAATCTATTGTGAAAACTGCAAGGCATGCTGGTATGGCTACTAAGTGGAACACCATGAATGGAATCCCTAGGAACACCAAGCCTAGTAATGTAAATTACAGGTGGCACAACTGGCACACACCACATCGTGGCAAATATAAGCCTGGACTGCAACAGATGATGGCATTTTCCTGTTATGGCATGGTCGATCGGAGGGAATTTTCAACTGTTAATGCCGATGGACAATGTGAAAGTTATTCCACATAGGGCGGCCCGGCACTCAGCTGCTAACGTCTAGCTGACAACAAGCTTCACGGCCGAATCAGGGATGCAGCGTCCACTATTAAACCAAGGCATATGAAAAAAAATTCCTGCACAACGTCGGCTTACCGATGGTTGTGGTTAGCATGCGTGAACAAGAAGATTGTGTGGTTTGTACGCCAGTCTGATCCGGCGACATGGCAGTGGCTGCCGGCCAGCACATGCGCATGCCATTCGACATGCTGAATGGGGGGCTGTGCGTTAAAATCAAAATGAACATGACAAACATCTCATGTAAGAAATTTATGTACAGCTTTCTGTCTCAAGCCAAAAAAGGGTGTGTCGTCATGCAATATATCAGTCCTGCCAGCCATAAACCTTAACTCCTAATCTGGAATTCACAATTGGCTTGTTTGAATCACACGCATAAACAAAGTAGTCGACACATGTCTACGGAAGCGGCATTTTGAACGTGAGATTGGATTGATTTGCCGTTTGGTTTGTAAGTTTCCCAGACTGCCATCGCTAGCAAATATACCATGGCTAGCAGGTGCTGAGGTGCATTTTTTTGCTTAGGCAAGAACGGGACCATTTTTCTTTAGTCTAGCGCAAAAAAGGCTAAGCATGGGCGGGTCGACATGGCGTCGCATGGGCCGTGAGGCCGGACTTGAACGGACGATAGTGTTGTACTAGGTCAGGCTGAAAATGATTCCACCGTTTTCCTTTTCTGATTCCACCGTTTTTCCTTTCCGATTCCTTGGATGAAATCTGGCCGAATCAGACAGAATAGTTCCTGCGGTGCCAAAAGGGCGGTTACGAAAATGTGTGGCTGGAGTTTGTGCGAAGGGTAACTACTTTGACTGGTGCGCACTTGAAACTAGTCGGCATTGCTAGATGCCGCGGGGGTACACTCCAACTTGAAAGCCGGACGTCTTGGGGGTCAAGGCTTGGCTTTCGGTAATGCAATGACCAGCAGCTCGACCAGTGGTATTCCTCCCAGTCCCGGCTGCTCAGCGCCCCCCCGCCGCCTCCGCCGCTTGGCCCTCTGGCGGCCGCACGCTTGGCAGTAGCGCCTGCGGACGCCCCTGCACCACCCACGCCGCCCGCCGCTGAGCAGGACTACACGTACCCAGCCCTGACGGAACCCCTGGCCGACCCCAACGAGCCGTTCACCGAGCTCGAGCTGAGCACCGCCGCCAAGCAACTCCGCTTCTATGCCGCCGTTGGACCTGACCAGCTCCCAGCCCCGGTGATTAAGCTGACGGCGCTCACGGGGTTCCTGCTTGACGTCTGCAACCGGATCCTGCTTGCCGACGCGCCGCCGATTCCTGAGTGGCAGCACAGCTACCGTATTATGCTGTACAAAAACAAAGGTTCCCCTGACGACCCCGCCAACAGTACAGAGGAGTCTGCATCCAGAGCGCCGCACTCAAGTTGTTCATGCGCATGATCCTCAATCGCCTTCGTTCTGCTCTCGACTGCCACCTTGCCGGGAAAGTCAAATGGGCTTCCGTCCTGGGCGCAACACCGTCATGGCCATCTTCGTCGCGCGTCGCCTCTTCGAGGAAATCGCTCTCCTGCAACCTGGTGAGTTTCCCGCCATCCTGATCTTCGTCGACTTCATCAAGGCTTTTGATTCTGTCCTCTGGGACGCTCTATGGGCTGTACTTGCTCGCGCTCGCGTCCCCACTCCCCTGATTACCGTCATCCGCACGCTGTATGAGGGGTCGACCACTTCAGTGCGCACTCAACACGGCATTACCCCGCCATTAATTAATTAATAAGCACGTGACTGCGTCACGTGGGTGCCAATACAGAGTAAAGGAACCTTCAACCCTATATACACAGTGAGAAGGAGGGAGGGCGCCCTAGCTTCTCTCACTGCCGCAGGTGGGCAGGCCACAGAGCGCTCTCTCCACGGCATGGTGCCGGGGCGCAACACTGTGGGTGCAATACAACCAGTGCAATACCATAGGTAGGCTGACGCATAGCTTATGCTACAAATGTGAGGTGGGCTCAAGACGTCGGCTAATTAAGGCGCAAGCTGATGGCCACAAGGTGCCAGAGCTAATTGAAGGTACTATAACGCTGTGCGCTAATATCGTTTCAAGTGCTGTAATGCCTAAGCTATCCCATCATCGATTGCCCCCATCTAGACAACTAGCTGGAGTGCTCTATCCCGGGGAAGCCCGGGGGGGCTTCCACAGTTTCTTGTTGACGTAGAGGTCCCCGCCCCGCCAGTACACTTGGGGCTTCTCGGGGTTGGTCTTGTGGCGGATGTAGTCGGGCCACTGATCGCGGCGTTGCTGCTGCTGGGCTGGCGTCAGGTCGTCGTCAAGCGACCAGGAGGTGTCCACCAGCTTCTTGCGGCGAGAGAGGAACCGAACTCGGGCTGTGATGTCGCTGAAGGTGAGGACCACTGGAGGGGGCCCAGCCTTGGCCCGTGGATGGGGCAGGCGGTAGGCGCCCTGCAGTATCGCACCTGGCAGCTGCATGCGCGCCAAGAGCTGTTTCTTCAGCTCGTCGAGAAGAGAGTCTGGGGTCTCCTCCGGCAGCATGTCGAAGCGCCTGAGGATGACCCGGCAGCGGCGACGGTCGCGGTCAGCGGCCTCGCGGCGCGTGTCTTCCAGCTCCTGGAGCTTGGTGGTGATGGCGGTCGTGGTAGAGGATGCCTGGCTCTTGAGCAGGTCCGCCCAGGAGGCGCGAGTCGAGGGGTCATCACTAGCCCTACCAGCAGGTTGGGCGGCGATGGTGGCCGTTCGCTCGGCGATCTCGGGGACCTGCGTGGCCAGGGCGTCTACCTTGGCGGCAACTGCCTCAAGTTTCACGGTGCCTTGGCCGACTCGGCCTTCCACCTGGTTAAGGCGGGTGGTCACAGTGGCTGTGGCCTCGGAAATTTTGGTGGCAATGTGCTCTTGCGTAGCAGTAAACTGAGGCTGGAGCTTAAGGGCGACTCTGGCTTCAATGTTGTTGACCTTGGCCGAGAGAGTGTTGAGTGGGCCGTCAGGCGCGTTCAGGGCGGCGAGCTGCTCAGCCATCGGCGCCAGCTGCTCCGCCACTGCAGCTCGGATGGAGTCCGTGCTGGGGGAGGTGCTGCTCTGCGGGGATGCTGCAGCTGCTGTGGCTGCCCGTCTGCGCTCATGCAGGAGGCTCCTGAGGCCAGCGTAGCCAATCTGGGTGATGTCGTGGGCGTCGCAGCGCAGGTAGCTGCACATGATGACTGCCTTCAAGTACGCCTCCGGTTCTTGAAGCAGCCATTCCCAGGCGGGCTTGGTGACCTTGTCGCCAGGGGTAGGCAGGAAAAGTTCGTCATGGCGGGCCAGGAACTTGATAACATCGTCACATTGTTCCTTCGTGAGCGTAAAGATTTCCAAGATGCAAAAATCCCGCTGGCCGGCGCCGAAGCGGCGGACGTCCCATTTGGTATGGGAAGTTCGGGTTTTCTTGGGAATGGGCGACGAATTTGGCGTAGAGCACTGCGTCGAGGGAGGCAGACCGGGGGGGAGAGCTTCGATCAGCGCAAAAAGGTTGGCGTCCGCAGGAGTTGATGTCGCACGTGCTGCTGTCGACGGGAATGCCGACGACAGCTCAAAATGTTTGTCAAGGCTGCGTTTTGGTGGCATTTGCAAAATACTGCGTTACAGCCGTAACCGATTATACTAGCAGATGCGTCTTGAAAAGACGCATCTGATGCAAGTAGCCTGACTGAATTTGGGGCTCAGACGCAAAAGTTCTGAGCTCCGCCGTCAGCCATGTCCGCTCGTGGCTCGTGGCTCGTGCCAGACCAAGGGTAACCCCGCCATGCCCACTGCAGACCGGCGTCTGGCAGGGTTGCGTCCTGTCGCCGTACCTGTTTATTATTGTAGTGGATTATGTTATGCGCCAGGCACGTGCTCGCTTTGCTAGCATTGCAGGCCGTGCCCCTGGCCTAGCGATCACGAACGAGCTTGGGGAAGGGGGGCCGACTAACATTGAAGCAGAATTTACTAGCTGACCTCATTTATGCCGACGACATCACGCTCATCGAGAAGCCGGAGTCTGCCCAACTTTGGCTGGACTGCCTGGCGCTCGAGGCTCGAGCGGTTGGTCTAGAAATCAGCCCCAAAACGGAGGCCCTGGCCCTCGGCATGGCAGGGCCCCCACCCGCACTCTGCCTCTTAGACGATGCCGAGGTCAACTACCCTCCTTCAGGCCGCTTCAAGCTGCTCGGCATGCAGTTGGCTTCCCGACTGCGAGGACGACATGACGACACGGATCGCCATCGCGTGGGCGCACCTCCATGACCACCGCCGCTGGTGGAGCAACCCCGCCCTACCCCGGAACGTCAAGCGTGACCTCTTCAAGGTCGTCATTCTGACGATCCTGACCTACGGCGCCGAGACGTGGACACTGACGCAGGAGCTGGAGCAACGACTCGACGGCGCCATCACCAAGATGCTGCGCAAGGCCCTTAACATCCCCTTTGGTTTGCACATTAGTTATGAGGATTTGTACGCTGATTTGCCCTATGTTTCCCACATTATTAGGCACAGGCGCCTGGGCCTAGCCGGGCACCGGCCTGGCCCGCACAGATCAGGTAGACACATCAGATAGACTAGCTGGCACCAAGCCCGCCCAGCCTGGGCCGATATGTCCTAACCTGGCGTGCCCCCGGCCGCGCGCGGCAGGGCCGCCACCCGTGGACTTTTCGTGATAGACTCGGCATGGACATGTGCTACACTAGACGTGACGGGCTCACCCCCGGGCAGCCTCCTGGTTTGTCTGTAATATGGAGGCAGATGGTGCGCAAGGATAGATGGCAAGTAGTGATGAAGGAGACCACCCCCAAGCCTGTGGGGGCTCCGCGTGTGACCAAGTATGGCATTCATAGCGATTCAGGCCGCGGTGCCCACACCCCTGTAACTAGGACCTAGATAGCTTATACCATCCATTCCATCCCATGTTCCCCTCCCACTGAGGACTTATGCTCACGTGTCTATTAATTAATTAATTAATGCCTCCGTTGGGAGATCATGGAGCACATATTCCTTGATGGATGGTGGAGTGGAGAGAGCCGCGTAATCTGACTAACCTAACGCTAATCTATCTAGTCTAGTCTATCTAGTCTAATCTATCTAGTCTAACTACCCTACTCATCAAAACGCCTCCTCCTCTTGGGGGGAGGTGGCTTGCCCACAGGGTCCGGGGTGTGTGAGCCTTGACAATCTTCTGCCACCGCGTCTTGTTCTGCATGGCAGTCCAAAGAAGGGAGAGAGAGTGGATGCGGTATTCAAACTGGGCTGGGACCAGTAGGTCATCCAGCAACATCTGGATGTAGTTCGTGACATGTTTCCCTACCCTTTTTGGAATGCCCTTGGGGCCAGGCCAGGTCAGAATATGCCGCCCTGGCTGGCCAAGCCGCTGGGGGCCTGCCAGACCAAGGGCGGTGTCGACCTGGCTGGTGCGAGCAAGGTGTCCTACAAATGCTATCCTACGCTGTCTAATCTCGTCCGAAATACGAGGCATGCCCTGATACAAAGACTCTAATGACGGGCGCTTGGATAACCCTACGTTCAGGACCTGTCGGAGCATCCTCTAAACCGTGCCGTCTAGCCTAGCTGCCAGTTTGGGTGGGATTGTCCACGCCTCGGCGCCATACGTAAGCACCGTGAGGACGAGGACCTTGAAGATCATGCGCTTGCGGTGCTCGCCCAGGCCCTTGGAGCGCCAGTAGGTGTTGAGCGAACGAAGCCTAGCCCAGGCCAGGCCAATGCGGATGTCCACATCGTCGGCGGTGTCAGGGAGCCAACTCCCCAACAGTTTGAAGTGATCGCGGAACGGGACCTCCGTCCCGTCGAGCATGCAGGCGCGGCAGCGGCGGTGTACTGGAGGCCCCAATCACCATCGCCTCAGTTTTGACACTAATCTCCAACCCCACCGCCCTCGCCTCCAGGCCCAGACAGTCCAGCCAGGTCTGAATGTGCTCAGGGCTCTCGATGAGGGTGGTGTCATCCGCATAAATCAGGTCGGCCAGGCGGTAACCAGGTTTAACCCCGCCGTGCTCTTTCTCGTTAAGGATGTCCAAGCCTGGCTCGAACCCCTTAAGAGCAGTAAAGCGCGCACGTGCCCGGCGCATGACGTGATCCACGACAATAATGAACAGGTATGGGGACAGGACACAACCTTGCCACACCCCGTGGTGAAGGGGGAATGGTGGGGTGGTGCCTTCCGCAGTCCGCACTACTGCCTGTGAGCCCTCATACAGTCGACGAATGCATGCAGCAATAAACGCTGGTGGCACCCGATCCAGAGCTAGGATGGCCCAAAGAGCCTCCCAGAGGACCGTGTCAAAGGCCTTGATATATATAGTCAACAAAAATGAAGACCAGCGGCAAACTGTCAGGGCAAAGGCGACGCACCTCCTCCATCAACCGGCGCGCGACAAACACAGCCATGACAGTGTTACGACCACGACGGAAACCCATCTGAGACTCACCCAGGTGTGGGTCCAGCGCGGCGCGGAGCCTTTGCAGCATCATGCGCATGAAGACCTTCAGCGCGGCGCTCTGGAGGCAGACACCCCGGTAGTTACCGGGGTCAGCAGCAGAGCCCTTCTTGTACAGCATGACGCGGATGGCCGTCTGCCACTCAGCAGGCGGAGGCTCGTCAGAAAGCAGGACACGGTTGCAGAACGCCAGCAGAAGATCCCTAACCGCCGGATCAGGGGTCTTCAGCAGCTCAGCAGAAAGGTGGTCGGCACCGACCGCCGCATCGTACCGCAGGTGAGCAAGGGCGCCGTCCAATTTCTTCAAATTGAAGGGGTGGACGACGTCGTTGGTGGCAAGGCAGCCCTCTTGCAAGGCGGGGACTTGGTAGTCCGCGGCCGAGGAGGGGGGCGCCGGTGGCGGCGGGGTTCCGGCAACCCCGAGGCGGGCGGCCGTCTCGGGGTGAAGCGGCGGGGGGGGGGCGCGAGCCCCACCGGTCAAGGAAACATTGTGGGCCAACCAGCGGTCAAGGCTGACCGGCGCCGTGCCGCCCCCCGTGTGCTCCACCGGGGTGCGCTGCCGCCGGCCGCCGAGCCGGTCGAGGTGGTACCACATGTCCTTGCCCTGGTTGCGAGCTTGGCAGGCCTTGGCATCTGCGATGCACTGGGCCGCCTCTGCGTCCTGAGCGTGCTCGTAGGCCTCCACGAGGGCGGCCTTGAGCACCGGTTTCTGCAGCGGGTCCCGGTTACGCTTATCAACATATGCAAACCTGCAACATATGTCCAGGGGTTCCTTCATACAGGCGGCGGTGAGTGCCAGCTTGGGAAAATGCCAATGTATCCCAGCAATGACCTCTTTGCCCTTTGTTTATTATTCCTCTTTCCCCTCTCCCTCCCTCCCCCCTTCTTCTTTATGAACTGAGACAACTATCATCTCGAACATCTTTTTAACTATTTTTTTTCACCTCATGTGTTTTCTTTATTTTCCTAACCATCCATGCTCTCTCTTTCCATCCTCCACCCGGTCAGCCACTTCGTGTCCGCCGCTATCCCTCCATACGCAGATCTTCCTACACACAGCCACACGGGTTCTGCGATTGTCGCGCCAGTTTATCTCTGACAACTGCTCTAATCCTCAGGAAATGTTGGACCGCCATGCATCCAGGAATAGTTGTCACGTACTTAATAAAGCAAAACCTTGTCATCGACAAAACCACATCTGCCCCCAACCCCACCCCCACCCCCCGGCGCCCCCATGCCCCAAGCTAGCTTCACCTTGATGCCCGCACTGAATCCGCCCATATTAACATCACTAAGCATGTGTCTCTGAATTGGGAACTGGTCGTGTCACTATGCAATCAACCACATCTGCGGCAATCGGATCCACATCCCTGGCCAACGAGCCCGATCCTGGAGATTTACAAGGCAATCACTCTGCCGGTGACAATTATATACTCTGCCTGCCGGTGGCCGATTGTATTCCCATTTGAGTCCCTAGCACGGCCGCCAGTCACGGTAGCTCATCCGCAAAACGTGCCGAATATCCAAGAACGCGACACCCGCACGTGCCGCCGCGCCGCGATCATCTTCCGAGTCCCCAACCATGAGCGTGCGCTCCCTCGCCACCCCCCCATGATCCCGCATCGCCGCCACCAGCATGCCGCCCTCGGGCTTGCGCCACCCGTGCTGCCAGCATCGCTCGGGGACGCCCTCACGCCGCCACGCGGGCGGGGTGGGCGCCCACCGCCCACTGCTCTTGGACTTGTACGCAAAGCTCACGTACACGCAGCGTGCTGGCAGCTGGCGGTCCGGGTCCCGCAGTACCGCCCGCACCTGGGCCACCACCGTGTCGACGTGCCGCATCGCGTCGGAGACGGAGAAGTAGCGCCCTGGGGACCCCTGATCACGGGTGCCAGAATTACCGACCTTGCCAACGTTATCGGCAAAGCCAGGATAATAAGAATCGCCGATATTGCCAGCACTGGCAGACCTTTCAATAGATGCAGACTTGCTGGCAGAGCCAGATTTGCCGGCAAAGCCAGGATGGTCGGCATCATTGCTAGATGTTCCAGTAATGCCGGGATTACCGACGATGCCGGCGTGGTTGGCATTGGCAACACCGCCATCGTGGCCACTGCGCACCGTGTCGTCCTTGGCGGCACAGACAATCTTCTCTTCTTGACAGTCATTCTTCTTGCTGGCAGAGACTTCACCATCCGCTTCACCGGTGAAGTCATCAGCAAATCCAGGTGCACCTTCTGAACTGTTGTCTCGCGAAGATATAAGTAGCGCGCTCCCACTCACTCCGCGTCTCACATCAGTCTTCTCGCTCCCGTCACCAGCCCTGCTTCCAACAAAATAATCCATCGTAAGGGTTCCCTTGCTGGTAGGGGTGCCCTTGCTCTGGCCACCGCCGCAAATGTCCCCACCGCTACACCTGCTGCTGAAACCACCCCCGCTGACAAAACCACCACGCCCGACCCCACGCCCACCTCCATGTCCACCTCCACCGCCACCACCGCCGCCATCACCGCCACCACGGCCGCCACCACCGCCACCAAACGAGTCGATCCAGAGCTGCAACGTGGCCGGTCCGCCGTGATTGGTGGCCACCGCGACACGCGTGTCGGGTGCCAGCGCGGCCAACAACGTGGCCACCCCGTCCATCAGCCGGTAGCGCCGCATGTCGGACAGCGTGCCGTCCATGTCGAAGATGATCAACGACCAGCGGGAGGAGAGGGCGGCACCGTTGGCCCGAATGGCAGCGTCGGGGTCGCGCAGGAGGGGGGGGGGGCGCAGCGTGGGGGGGGAATGGAAGCTAGGTCCTGAGGTGTTCCAGTTACGTGCGCCAGCTGCAGGAAAAGCGGCCGCACTGACGCCCGAAATGCCCAAGATGCCCGCATTGCTTGGATTGCCTGGAATGCTCAAAATGCCCGAAATGCCTTCACCAGGTCTCCTTCCCGCGGTGACTTCATCTGTGGCTGCCGCAGCGTCTGGCAGTAACACGTGCTGCTGAAGGGAGCCGCCACCCGAATGAATTGGGCCCCGAGCACCTGCCCCTCCCGTCGTTCTCGGCTGCTCCACGGGGGGTTGACGGGGGTTTGATGAAGCCAGCGGGGAGTTGACGGGTCGCATATTTGCATCCCCCACGCTTGGCCCGCCATCCAGAACCACCGCGGAATAGCCTCTCCCGCACGAGGCTGACGCTGAGTCACCATCAGGTGGGACGCGCGTGCCAGAAGAAGCGCCCTCCTCACCCGCTGCGTTGCTCCTCAAGGCACGTGATGCGGCGACTAGCGGGGGCTCACCCTCACCAAAAGGAAAGGCGCCCTCCCCGCCCGCGTCTGTCTGCGCCGCCACCGTGAGGGAGACCAGCGCGTCCCTGGCGGACCGCAGCCGGTCCCCCAGGGTCTCCGCGTCCAAGAACTCAATTCCGTCGCCCGTCACGCGCATCAGGCAGCCACCGTGGCAGGAAACAGCGTCCTCAATGCTATCACCATCCCTGGTAGTCCAAGTACTGCGGCCCTGACTGTCGTTACCAGTGTCGTGGGCAGCGATCCCAGTTGTACTGGAGCCGCCTTCGTGGTCATGATTGTCTCCACTATTGGTACCAACATTCTGGCCAGGAATCCCAGGCCCTTCACACCTGGGCATATTTGACCCTACAGCAAAAGTCCCCAGGTTGCCGCCCCCGAGGCCACCCCCAGACCCCACGTGACCCGCCCCTGGTCCTTGCTCCACCCCAGCGGCAGCAGCACCATCATCCGCGGCCCCCTGCAGTAACCGCGGCCCCGGGCCCTCCACGGGCGCCGAGGGGTGCAGCAGCTGCAGGTGCAGCGCAGGGACGTCCCTGGGGGTCGAGACCCGCTTGAAGAACGCGGCGGCCTGCAGGTGGACCGCGCCCAGGTGGTCGACGGAAGCTGGTTCTACGGCTTCGCAAGGCAACGCCCGCAACGGGGTTGGTTTCCGTACTTGTGGGTCCGTCGCGGGGGAGCCATGCGGTTCTAACGGTGACCCGCATCGGCCATCATCCGTCACGACGATGTTGTCTGGCAGCAGGTGATGAGCGCCGCTGCTCGTCCTGCCTCTGTCAGGCACCAAATGGTGGTCTCCGTGAGTCGATTCCATGCGGTGCTGCACCCGCCGCCCCTGCGCCGCATGTTGCTGCGCGCGGCACTTGCCCGCAAACTGCTGTGTCTGCCACTTCTTGTATTGGCGGACGATGTCCAGGTCGCACACCCATGCGCAGTCGGCCGCTGCGCGCGCCGCCGCCAGCACATTCGGGTCAGCCAGCAGGTTGGCGAGCGCCAGGTGGCGGCGCGTGGCGTCCCGCCAGGCCTCCTCACCTGCCTGGTTGCCTGGGACCTCCATGCCTCCCAATCCATAGTCACCTGGACAAGGATATGTTTGTCCCGCAGCGCTTAGCGAGTTGTCCATGCCAGCGGCACAGTGTTCGCCAGCGCTGTTAATGCCGGCGTTTCCTAGGCCTCCAGCGCCACCATGTCGTTCACTATCTATAGCAGCCACATCGTGCACGGATCCGGAACCCGTGACCGTGCCGGTGAAGATGGCAGCGACGCCAGGTGTCCTTGCCGCAGCTTGTGTGCTTCCTGATCCTCCGCCGGCTGTTAATAACCCTCTCTCGACTCCCCATGCTCCCTCACCTTTCCATGCCAGGTCACCTCTCAGCAAGTCACCTTCATTGGATGCTGTTCGTACTGTGTCATCTCTCAACTCTCTCGCTTGTTCTGTTTCCGGGGCTCTCAGGTTCCTTTCTCCTAGTTCAGCGGCTTTCAATGCTTCGTCTCGGCCGGCTCTA